>QXMI01000103.1:0-240350 GCA_003568695.1 Protomyces arabidopsidicola
ATGAAGGGGGAGGAGGTGTCGGTAGAGTGGTGGAGGAGGAGGAGCGTCAGAATGCTGCTTAGTCATACACAATATACTTTGCTCTATTGCGGAAGCACCAAGGACCCTTTCGTGATTGTGAAAGTGGCAATCGATAGAGCGGAGCTTGCTTGAGGTGCATGCCAAATTTGAGAGGGCTGGGATGTCAAAGAAGGTGGATGGGAGGTAGCGGGAATAAAGAATGCGATACGATGGTCAGATTCGGTTATGGGTTAGGGTTTTGTAGTGGTGAATTAATCCCCGTTACGCGTTGTTTCAATTAGAACCATAGGTAGAGTACCCACAGACGCCGGGCATTATAGTCTTTATGAGCCTGCTAGTTGAAGTCCCGCGTTTTTCACCGTCACTGATTCGTTGTTGTCGTTTGTTACTAGTGCGTCCGGCAAGGATTTTTTAACAAATATCAAGTGTATGTGCATTGAGCGATTATCGATTAGCCCTAGAACTAGGGCTCCATGATTGGTATGTGGCATAGCGATAAGGGTGGCACGTAGCATTCGATTCGGTAATATTGTCGAGAAGCTATTAGACGTTTGGGGTGCGGCGGTAATTCCAAGATATTTTGAAAGCCAATCTGCAGGACCCCGTCAGTCGATAGGCAAAGCTCACCTGTCGAAGATCTGACAACTGCCAATTCGCTACTCTGGCCACCAAGTACTCCGATGGCCTCCTGGTTGCAGGCTGCGCACAGAGTGTTCCTCAGTGGTTTACTTATGATTGCTCGAAGAGTCGATGCCGACGATGTGCAAGTTGTCTAGTAAGGATTTTGAAATCGTCTGTAAGATAGCAAACGAGAAGAGCGCGCCGTCATGGTGATTATAAGGAATAGCCACCGCCCGTCAATGGTTGGAAGCAAGCCTAGTCAAAGCGATCTTCCGACGATCAGGCGTCTGGTAAAGATGCCCACCAAGCATAGCTGTTGTGTATCACCACATGGTGCCCATATGAATCGAGGGCAATTTGACGGCTCTCAATTTTAGGCCTCTTAGTTTGCATCATGGCGGCTACATTGCGGACCGGATTAAGGTTTTTCAGTACATCAGTGATTGGCATTGCAAGCAGTGGCACTAAGATCTTGCAGATCTGAGATCGACTTTGCCGAACTCCAGTCGGAATCGGAAGGACTGACTGAAATTCCGCATGTGCCAACTAAGCACCATGAGGTAGCAACAGGAGGTTGATTAAACGGTTAAACGGAGTCAAGCGGGCTGCATCAGCACGGTATTGTCACGTCAACCCATATTTGGTATGTGGATACTGCAGCAGAAAGACCCAGCCCAGAGATGAGCTCATCATACGACTAGTCCGCGATACTCGAATAACGAACATTGTTTGTTCTGTCACTTAGTTTCTGCAAAACGTTTAGCTTGCCGGGCAGCTTATAGGTTACTGGGTAAACTTCGCCTGGTACCAATGACTTGTCATACAATATGGAGTCATCAGCGTATTCCTGCCCACCGACTAGGACGCCGGCCCAACGGTCAGGAGCATGAGTAGACAAGAAATTGACCAGCTGATCAAAATGCTCTGTGTCCTTGTTGGACATAACAAGGCGCTTCTTTGATTTACCGAAGTCAAGCTCCAATTCCTTTGTCAACGTCGGGATACCAGTGTAATAGGTGTAGCCGTGAACGCGATGGACTTCGCGGTCTTTGCAAACACCTTCGGGCAGATCATATGCCGGCGGTTGCACCTTTGCTTCCAAATATGTCGGTCTAGTGTTGTTATATACCACAAAGTAGCTCTGGCCCGATTCAAAGACGCCCCTGCGCATGATCTCTTCCTCGGTGCGCCAAATTTCGCCGTGAATCAACAGGCCTTCAGCATCAAAACCAAAACGACGTCTGAGTAGTTCTCGTAGACCATTCTCTTGGGGTGCGCCAAACGTGCACTGCTTCTCGCGATCCCACATAAAGCGCGATTTGCAATACCGATGGCGACCCTTCAGAATCACGACGAATGTTTGAATGAGCTTTTCCTTGGCAGCACCATTGAATATGTACTTGGCTGGCATGATTGAGCTATCCATCGTGTAGACGGACTGATTGAAGTGCCAGCTGGCGAACCAAATCGGGTCAAGTGCTAAGGCGTGTAGACGCTATTGCAAGCAGACGTTGCTTCATTTGTAGATTCTAGTTATCGTGCCATGGCCGAGGCTGCTCAGCCTGTATGTCATGCACCTCCGTGACTGAAGATCTGGGGAAGCAGTTTCAGGCCGGGTGGCAACTTGATTGGTTCTTGTGTTCGAACATATTGATTGGCGTGAAGCTGAAGTGCACATCATTCACAACGACCAATCACTTGAAAGACACATCCCAGGCCCGACAATCAAGACCCCACACAGGGTTCAGCGCGTCTGTAAAGAATCGCATAGATTGATAGTCTTACAGCTGCTACTTTGCGAAGAGCTATAGTACTGCCCATAAAGGAGTCAAAAGCATGAAGAAACAGCATGTCCGATCGTTGCTCGAACAGCGATATTGCTGCATTTAATCTGCGAGGCTTACGTTAGGAAAGTTTGACAAGTATCAGGAGTGGGCGCTTGTACATTGTGTGAGCCTTATGGAATTGTAGAGCTTCATGTTTGGTTGACGGCCTGAGAACTTCGTGAGCTGATGCATCAAGGAAGCGAATTTGAATGGCATGACAGAGCAATGGGCAGTTCTTTTAGCTTTTAGCTTACGACAGTACAGTTCCATATCATCAAGGAACGAAGGCTAGTCTACTTCTTCTGCCTGGACTGCCATTCCTGAAGCACCTTACCTACAGCAGGTCGTGCGTGCATGCCATCCGTCCATTTCTGCAAAGAGGGAAACTTAGCTAGGTCAAGCTTGTCCCCCATGATCTTGCCAGCAAATGCATTCCATGGGATGAAGGCCAGGTCGCCGACGGTGAGTTTGGAGCCGTTGCCAACCAAATACTGCTGCTTGGAAAGAACAGCCTCGAGGACACCAAAGACGCGCAGAATCTCATTCTGGTAACGCTCGATGGCGGAAGGCAGCTTCTCAGAGTGAAACATGGAAAACCAAGCGGCTTGTCCAAAGTACGGACCCTGGCCCGATGCCTGAAAGAAGAGCCACTGATTGAGAGAGGCCATATCCTTGAGATTGGTCATGTCGATGGAGATCTTGTGGTCAGTGTCGTACTTGCCGACGAGGTACAGGATGATAGCATTGGACTCCCAGATTGCCAGGTCACCATCTTCATGGCAGACGAGCGTGGGAATACGGCCGTTGGGATTGAACTTGGTGTGCTTCTCGTCCTTGTGCTCGCCAGACTGGAAGTCCAGATACACAGACTCATACTGGAGACCGAGTTCCTCGAGGACAATGGCCACCTTCCATCCGTTGGGTCCACCGTTGTGAGTATAGAGGGTAAATGGCTTCGACATGTCTCGTGCTGCTTGTGTTGGTTGGCTTTCAGGTAAGCAGATGAGCAGATCCAAGTTGGCGGGGAAGCAGCCAGACAACGACGACATTGCCAGGAACGGCAACAACCAGGAACAGGCCTGAACACCATCGAACACCATTTAAAAGCATGCAGGACATCATCGTCTATGGCTACCCTGCCTCGCCGTACTACCAAAAAATCCTCAACTTCCTCAGCTTCCTCAAGCTCGACTATCGCATCTGCCCGCAGCCAAATGTCCTCCCCAGGCCGGATTTCGTAGCAAAGGGCATCACCTACCGTCGCATTCCCTTACTCAGCATCGATGGAGACTTGTATGCAGATACGGCTCTTATCATCGAGAAGCTCTGTCAACTCGCTGGAGAGCGCAACGATCCGGCAATGCAACTCGTTGGACAAGGATGGTTCAACTTTGCCGCCGCCCTCATCCCATACAGGCTGATAGCTGACCCGGCCTTCCTCAAGGACAGAGCAGAGCTGACTGGTACACCTTGGTCAGAACAGTCCATCACCAGGAATAGAGTGCCGGCGCTGTCGGGTCTCCTGGTCCAGCTCGATGTCCTCCAGCGGCTCTTGGCTGGCCGCAACTACGTGGGAGGCGACCACCTCAGCACAAGTGACTTGCAGGTGTTTTATGTCGTGAATTGGGTGCTGCTAGGTCACCGCGGTAGTAGCCCTGAAGTCTCCCCAGCGAGTCATCCGGATATCTATGCTTGGCTCAAGCGCGTCGCAGATGGTTTGCCAAAAGTCAAAGCAGCCAGGATCACATTCGCCGAAGCAGAAAAGTCCTTAGCAGGACATCGCGTCCCGGTGCAACATGTACAAGATCCGCTAGGCTACAAGCAAGGAATGTCTGTTTCTGTAGTGCCGGTCGACACGGGTCGCTCGCACCCACAGCAGGGCAAGCTGGTCGCCATCAACCGACTTGAAGTAGTGCTTGACACACAAGCCGTCCGCATACATTTTCCAAGGGCAGGCTACCGCGTATCGGCAGCCAAACTGTAATGCACCACAACACCTAGGCCGGACTTCATCTTGGCTGTTGCACGCCAGCCCGCCCGAGCAAGAAAGTATTCGATTGCCCTGACAAGATCCCGGTAGTCTTGCTTGTATCGTCGACGGAGTCGTAACTTGATGGCTGCTCCATAAAAATAGCTCGACAGATCAATGTTGCCCTCTAACCTGCCTTTTCGCATATTGGCCAACACACTTGTGCTGATGGTATCTTGCATGTTGTCATTCAGAAGCATGGCAATTTCTCGGTCTTGGAATTGTGCCGGCGTCATGGGTTGCGCAAAGCCTTCGAGCGAGATGATTGTTGACTGCGTTTGTACTGGTCGCGTTCCATCAAGACGAGTGCTGGGCAGAGGCTTGTCCATAAGTCATAAGATCAGTAGCTACAATTGCCTACTTATAGCAGTGCACTCCAAGCTTACTACGATTTAAGACTGGCAGCGGAGTGAGATCGGCAGCTCAGACGAGGCGGCACAGGCCAGTCATCAATGACAGTCTCTGCTTGACGATACCGCAGACATTGCAGGATTGGCAGAGGCCCAAACGCAGCACTTGCGCCAAAGCCGGGCCGGCCGAGAACATGGTCAAGCGACGCACAGACAATTTGTGAGGGAGAAGCAGCCGCAGTGGCGCCTATGCTTGACCGCTCACGCCACTGACACTGTACGGGTAAAGCTGGCTGGGTGGTCGGGGTCTGTGGAGACTCAAGCTTCTTTTGTGCATGCTGCACCGGTATTTTGGCTGCTCGGTGGGGAACAGGCGGTAAGGCGAGCATTGTATACGCTGGAATATGCGTGGGTGGACGTAGCAACTCTTCTGGTGCCTTGGGAGCAACGTGCCGCACACGAGGTAACCCATGTCGATGATCTGATCTTGACAAGGCAGCCAGCTTGAGCTGTATCTTGGCAAGACGCTCTTGAGCAAGAAGACTGGTTTGATCGAATGCTCGCTCGCCTTCCTCAGGGATAGGCGTAAAGGTCACTCGTGGTTTTGAGTGCGAGCGTCCTCCTGCACCATCCTGAACCCGGTGACCACAGGAGAAGCCAAAGTCAGAAACCGGATCGTGATTGTCTATCTTGACGTGCTGCACATTGCTAAGGGTGGACATCGGTAAGACATCGCTCACTCCGTACTCCGAGCACAAAGGAGCCGTAGAGTCGTCCTGTAGGATTGGGAAGCGCGATTGCAGCGCCGGTAGGAAGCAACTGACGCGAAAGTCAGACTCTGGCAGCTGCACATCAGAAGAAGGTAGCCTCATTGCCCGCTTATCGCCCCCATCATGAGGGACTGCGACTCCTAGCTCCCGTTCCGCCGTAGCAATGAGTCCTGTCTCTTGCGCGAGTCTGAGAGCATTGATGTCAGTCTCGCTCAAGATGCGACTCGTCCTCTTCTTTCGCATCGTAGACATACTCATAAAGTGCATATCGCGGGAAGAGAGACCAACATCGAATCTTTCCTCATCTCATCCCTGACCTCGCGGCCGCCTCCGCGACTTCAAGCCATGCCCGGTGGTGGTTGGCTTTGGATGTTTGTTTCGCGTCCTCAAAATCTTCTCCTGATCTACGACCATCATGTTTAAGCACCAGCTCAAGACACTCTCTCACGTCAGGCACAAGTCTCTATGGGAGACAGTGACAGGCCTTGTGGCTCGCGACAAAAAGCAGCCCGAGGTCCCTGTGCCGTCCCCTCAACAAGAAGATATGGCAGTCGTGGGCAAAACCGTACG
This sequence comes from Protomyces arabidopsidicola, assembly GCA_003568695.1. Classification (NCBI taxonomy): domain Eukaryota; kingdom Fungi; phylum Ascomycota; class Taphrinomycetes; order Taphrinales; family Protomycetaceae; genus Protomyces; species Protomyces arabidopsidicola. Next base: position 6,188 of record QXMI01000103.1, read on the forward strand.
GGCTCGTGTCATTGGTTACGATGTGGGTGCTCCGCCCAGGCTGTATGGCTCTGAGCTGCTGGATGTTCTGCAAAAAACCTTCGAAGCGCACCCTGAAGCAACGGGTTTAGAGCTTGCTCAGCATGTGAGACGAGAAACAGGACGCCTTGTGCCAGATGTGGTACTTAACAAACAGTCTAGGCACGACATTCGTCGCTTTTTCGAGCAGCAGGACAAGGAAGCGGCCGACTCTGCGCAGCTGACTTTTCACGAGACACTACCAAACAATGTGCGAACCAAATAGACATCAAACTCGATGCACTTCAAGCTGAAACCAGCATGGATATATCTTGGGCAAGCTGCCTAACAAATCCATATGGCGCTTACGGAGATTCTTCTTGGAGCATGCAGAGCATTGCAATTCATTTTCAGTCTCTTCACGATCGGACTGAGTGCAGGTGCTGTTTCTCAGCTCACCAAGCACAATATCGGTGCTAGTGCTCCCAACCGTTTCAGTGTCTTTGCAAGTGTCTGGAGCGTGCTGAGTGTCGTCTTTCTCGTCACTTCCCAGTTTCTCTTCGTCCACCAGTACGACGGGTATGCAATCTACATCAATGCTGCTCTCGTCCTTGAAATCCTCAATTGGATCTTTGTCTTTGCCAGCTTTGTGAGTATTGCTCAGTACGGCGCAAGTCCAGAATGCGACAATCGCAATCTCTTTTACAAGCCATTCAGTGCTCCTTGTAGGACCGACAAGGCACTTGTTGGCTTTGGCGTCTTGCTGTGGCTGACATGGTCCACCTCTTTGATCATCATTTGCAAGCTCAAGTTGAGGGAGCGCCGAGAAGATCAGTCATCCAAGGAGATGGAGATGCGTATTAGGAATGCAGTTGAGAGACAGGGAGATGAGGCTGCGGTGCATGAGAACGGTAATACCAATGTAACAGAGAAATAGTCTATGCATCAATCGATTGACACAACTTGAGTTACACTGGAGCAATTCTACAGTCTTATGTTCTCAGATTGGCAGTCAACTCTAGACACAAAAGATTGTGCAATCCAGCTGATGAGTGGGCTAAAGCGATACTATAAAGCAAATCAACAGAAACTGAATTCAACTAAGCAGGAGGGTAATCCTCGTACTCACGCTGAGCACGCATCATCATGGCTTCTTGATCCGTGTTGAACGCATCCTTGTGCTGCCATGGCACCATATGGCCACCCGAGTAGATGCGGCCCTGGCAGTTGAGTCCAAGCATGAGTTCCTTGGCACACTCTGGGTGCAACAGCGTGTCCTGGTCGCCAGATGAGACAAAAAGGTAACGCACCTTCGCAGCAACTTCCCACATCTTGGCTTGATCCAACTTGTGGCGCACTGTGGCCAACGTCTGCGTGTAGTAGTTCCATCCATTCTGCTTCTTGGCAATGAGTGTGTCGATGTTCTCCGTAGACAAAAAGCGCTCACGGTTGTTCTTCCACTCGGGATAGTCTGGGTCGTGCGAGTACAAGAAGTCGGGTGGGAACAACAAATCAACAAGCTTCCCAGCGTTGGCTTCTGGGTCATTCTTAATGAGCTGCAACGTTTTGACCACGTTCGCAGTATCAAAGGGAGCTGCCTTGTAATGAGCGGCCGTGCTCACCAAGTGAATCGAGGCGATGTATTCGGGGCAGACTCGGCCCATCTGCAGAGCAATCATGCCGCCCAGGCAGAAACCAACGACGTGCACAGACTTAGGCTGATTCCAGCCGAGATCAGCCAGGGCGCGCGCCATATCTCGAGCAAACTGCTTCGTTCCAGGCACTTTGAGCGGGACGGCAGCACTCATGTCCTCAAAGCCGCGATTGTCAATGACAACACAGGTGTACTCTGGCTTGCGAGCAAAGTACTCGAGCTGCGTAATCCAGGAGTGGCGCGACAGGCCGTAGCCAGTCAAGAATAAGATGTGGGTAGGACCATTGCCGTACATGTCGTATGGCAAAGGCACGGGAGTAACATAGCCAGACTTGGTGGGAACAAGGGCCGGCAAATGAGGGCGAGGCTGTTGTCAGTATTGATAATTTGAGAAGGTGTTTGTACCACATAAGCTTGGCCATCAACTTGCTGGATGTAGTACCGCAGACCTCCAGAATGTTGAACATGTGGCTCAGTTTCAGTCTCTTCAGCAATGGGAGCCTGGGCAGTGATGCCCTCAGCTTCATGGATGCTCTCCGCAATGGTGCTAGCAGCCTTTCCGACTCTGAGCATGGGCATCTTGTGCTTAGATATTTGAGCCACATGGCAGCACAGATCCTTTATATCGCCGTGCTTGCGGTTTCATCATCAACCTGAAACAGGCTCTTCGTAAGCATCAAGCATCAAACATTGAGGGAACGAGTCGGATATTGATGAGGTCGTTGTTTATTTGTGCAGAACACAGAGGCGAGCAATAAGAGATAGTCATGAGAAGCTTTATATTTGACGTTCTAGCAAGGCTCAGCCCAGGTCTGATCTCTAGTCTGTAACCTTCTTCAAGTCCACAGGTACTCGAGGTGTCGTCCTTGTCCAAGTCTTGTTGCCAAACTCAATTCGCGACAACAAACAAAGCGACGACGAGACTCTAACACACAAGCAATGTACAGCAAACGCAAGACGGGCGCAGTCTATGGCAAGCGGCGCTTCAACAAGCCATCAGCCCAGCTCTGGGACGAGTGTATGGCCGCTTCGCCGCAAAGGCCAAAAGTGCAGAGAAAAGAGATGACACCCGTTCGACCGGACTCTATCGCAAACAGCTCGAGAGACTCCTCAAGCTCGTCTACAACTCTATCAGCTGGTGCTTCCCCTGATCTGATCCTTCGAGTAATGACTGGAAACACAATGAAGTCCAAACAGGCTGTTGAGCAAATCAAATTTGCTTGCAACGAAAGCGTCCTTGAACCGGAGGACGTGGCGCGGCCATCAACAGCATCCATCTTATTTGACGCCCCCTTGACGACCTCGACGCCATCTCAACGACAAGCGACACACTTCAGGTTTGATTCAGAGGCGGAAAGTGATCCAGAATCCAGTCTCAGCTCGCTCAGCGATCCTTCTTCAGATATTGGCGACTTGACGGATGCACTTGCCCTCACAGCGCTTACCCCTCAAGATGACCTGCAAAGGCTCTTGTCACTTTGTAAACAAACAGTGGCTCAATCTTTCGATGCTTATTGCACTCAACTACTCAGCAAGGATACTGTAACCAAGTTGAGTGAGGCTTCCTTCAGTGAAGTATTTCTAGCAAAGTCAGCGGAGACACAGGTTTTAAAGGTTATCCCCTTTGGCGACGGCGCCGATGAGGTCCCGCTGAATGATATCATCCAAGAGTTGCGCATTACAAACACTATGGCAACATGCCGCGGCTATGTCAAGATCAGGAGTGCAACCATCGTGCATGGCTGCTACCCACAGCCTCTGCTGCAAATATGGGACGAGTGGAACGAAGAGCACACATCAGAAAGTGACAGACCAGACTGGTACCTTGCCTCTCAGCGATACTGCATTATAGCCCTTGAGCACGGCGGCATTGATGTTGAGCATGCCACGTTCCCTTCCTGGCAAGCTATGAGCGCGTGCATGACGCAAGTCACGCATGCATTAGCTCTTGGTGAAAAGGCACATGGCTTTGAACACCGTGATTTACACTGGGGCAATGTACTCGTGCGCGACGTTTCTTGCACAGACGCATCAGCAGACAACATCACCATCATTGACTACACACTGTCTCGAGCTATGTGCGCAGATGGAGTGGCTTGTTACCAGTTTGGCGACCGGGCCATCTTTGAAGCAGAGGGCAACGACTATCAATTTGAAGTGTATCGTCTCATGCTCGAGCTTGTTGAGCAAGATGAGGAGGGCGAGCACTGGGAACGGGCGATACCACGAACCAATGTTCTTTGGTTGCATTACTTGGCAGACAAGTTGTTGACATCCAAGGGCCTCAGACGACCGCAAGCGAAAAAACCATACAGCGCAGAACGACTGGCATGGCAAAAGCTCGAACGGCTGCGGGAAGCGCTGAATCCACGGCGTCGGTACAGAGGCAGCGAGTTGCCGCTCAATTCAGCAGCGGACGTGTTGGTGTTGCTAGAGTAAATCAACCAATCGGCTTAGCTTGTACACGATCGTTCTCTGCTGTGCCGCCGTGATGCGCCGTGTCTTTGCTTTGAACGTCAACCTTGATGGCTGCCTCCAGGATGGCTGTCACTTCAATCGTTTTGGCGAGTGCAATCTGGGTGCACCTCATGAGTGTTTCCCTGGCCATGGAGACACCGCCTGCTTTGGATACTTGACAGACTTCACGGTTCTTGTTGAGTGTAATGGTCATACTGCCTTCTCGTAAGCGTTCCTCTTCTAGTGAAACGTCGACGAGGCTGATGGTGCCGTCAGCGAAAAAGGAAAAAGTGACACAAATGGGGATGTGCAGGATGCTGAGGGGAACAGGTACGCGTGTGCGAATGTCATGTACAACCACATCTTCGTCTCCCGTAACGCTCACCTCTGGCCTGCGGAAATGCAACAGGGCTGCAATGACCGCAAGGGATGCTGCATCGACAAGACCGCCCTCGTGATTAAGAAACAAGACATCTGCCCGCACTGCCCAACATCGTTTTCCAGCCAAGATACAGAGACTCTCCGTGTCCAGTGCTCGACTACGACGTATCGCCCTTTCAATGAGGCGTGCCATGACGACTTCATCCGCTGAAAATTGCTCGATCGAGGGCGCACACATGGGGGAGATTTCCGTATTGCATAGAAACTGTCCTTCGAATGGCTTTTCGGGGAAGGGTTGAACGACCTCTGCAGTTACGCGACAAGACACTTGGGTGCCGCCAAGCTCTACATGCACGAGGCCGTAGCCTTCGCCAAAGGATATCTTGAGTGGGCGGAAAGCATCGGCTGCGCGTCGATCGAGCCGCAGCCCTTGTTGGAGCGCATCAAGCAAGAATGTCTGCTCTGCAAGAGATGGCTCCAGGTCGCGCGGCATGGAGCACACGGACTTGCTGGGTCTAGCTGCTCTTGAAGTCGTCTTTTGATACATTTCGTCGTCGCGTTTTGAGCAAAATTTATCTTCAGATGGACGCTGCACTCGTCTCGCCCAGAGCAGGACAAGGGCACGAGGCTCTGTTGTCGATGCATTTGCTAGGCGTGCATGGTAGAGACGTCACATGATGGTGCAAGATGCAGCCAGCACTACCGCAGCTGCAGCGCCAGTCATGGCTGCTGTTTGGCCCTTGCTCAGGCCTCTCACAGGCTTGCCATCCTCGTCCAGCTCTGGTGGGACATGCATTCGCGTATCCCTGACACCATGAAGCTGATGTACGCCTGGCCGATAGCTCATTATATTGTGCGGCTTGCTAGGCATCAAGCATGGATGCCTGCTGTCGCCAGCAGTGGGGAGCTCTAGGTGAGACCTGCTTGTGCTAGCACGCATGGCATCCTCAAAGGGCGACTGCGCAGAGGGCGCAGGCAACACAGCAGGGCGTTCAGACAGATGCCTCGGTGGCGGGCGCGGCCTGGACGGCTCGAGCTGGCGAGTGCGTTTGTAGCGTGGATTATAGCGCGGAGCAGTGAGGGCAGCAGCAGTCTCGTAGTCTGGCAGTTGTGTTCTGATGCTTGCCGAGTCAGAGTCCATGACTGGGCATGACAGAGTTCCAGTCACTACAGCTGCAGCCTGTCTAGTAGTCAGTCTTACGCAGCTGACGTAGCTGAGCCTGGACCACGATCGATCTGAGCAGTCACATAGTGTATTAGCATGTCCAGTATCTAAGCCCTGGTAGACCACAGACTTACTCTTCTCATGTCCCTACTGCGCTGTCTATTTCTTCTTCCCTCCCCAGACCCATTCACTGATCCCCTGTGCGTGACTGCTGCGTAAACAAAATTTCGTCGCCCAGAAACAGCGAGCGGCGACGACGACGACAAGCAAGGACACAGCTCCCCCCATCCACGCACAGCCTAGACGACAGCTCAGGATGCAGATCTTCGTCAAGACCCTCACGGGCAAGACCATCACGCTCGAGGTCGAGTCCTCAGACACAATCGACAATGTCAAGTCGAAAATCCAGGACAAGGAAGGCATCCCGCCTGACCAGCAGCGTCTCATCTTTGCTGGCAAGCAGCTTGAGGACGGCCGCACACTCGCAGACTACAACATCCAGAAGGAGTCGACGCTCCACCTCGTCCTGCGTCTTCGTGGAGGTATCATTGAGCCATCGCTCAAGGCGCTCGCCTCAAAGTTCAACTGCGACAAGATGATTTGCCGCAAGTGCTATGCCCGTCTCCCACCACGAGCAACAAACTGCAGGAAGAAGAAGTGCGGACACACATCGCAGCTCCGTCCCAAGAAGAAGCTCAAGTAAACTTGTTGCCCACGCTCATGCTACTGGCAATGCGGTGGCCTTTCTAGCAAAATCAACTCTATGCATGTCTATCGATGCCTCTTGCTTGCTGAAATATTGAATGATGACTACAAGAAAAGACCCGTGATCCAGCTCATCCATGATCGAGTGCTTTGAAAGCCATGCATGACCCGCACCTCCATGACGCTCTCCCACTTACTGACACTTCTACTGCCAGAATGCCGCTGATTCGGTGCAAAGGCCGTGACAGGTAGTACGAGCACATCCTTGACTTGCTTGGGTCGCTGCAGGTTGTGGAACGTAGAGGGCTCAACGCCCAAATATTCCAGCACAGCTTTAGTAAAGACTCCAGGCCCAGTGTTGCGTACAAGATCCAGCTTACTCAATTCGAGCCGGTTCAGTGGTGTCTTGCGCTCTTCTGCTAATGCTCGCAGCTGCTCAATCGCCAGGTCTGCCGCGCGTTCGAGTGCAGGATGACCAGGACGTGCCATAATGGTCCATTGTACAAACTGAAAATTAAGAGCCCATCCCCATTTCGCCACCTTGCGCTCATCGAACGTAGGCTCATCCACTTCAATGCCAATAACGAGGGAGATGTCCCGCTCAGAAAACTCCTCGGGGATCCATCCCGACACTGGACAGAGCGCCGTTGTATCGATATCCGTGTAAACACCGCCAAGTTGATGTAACACAAAATAACGAAACAGATCTGCCCTGGCAACGGGCGACAGGAGCGACGTATACGCATCATAGGCATGAGAATAATGCTTTCGCACAAACTTGAGCGCTTCTGCATCGGTAAAGTGCTGATGATCGTCTGCAGGATTGGCATAGTACCAACTCAACACGGCAGGCGTTGCATCATTGTGCGGTGACGTCTGGTAGATGCCCTTCGGGAAGCTTAAATCAGGCTGTGTAGCGGTTCGATGCATGTCAATGACATTGGCGACACCGGTTGCGAGCTCTGGTTCTTTGGCCTTGCCAGTCTTATCTAGCTTTTGCGGCGGATTTGCATCATGCGTCAGGTTCGTGCTGTTGGCCTTGGGCCTGGCAATGTAGAAGACGAAAGCACAAAGGACGAGAAGAATGAGAGCAAGGCCTCTTGGAGAGAAACGTTTCCGTATCATAAATTATAAGCTTGTTGTATGACAGCATGAGAGGATTTGAAACTTTGGCGCAGCACTCTGGTAAGTGGTCTACACAGCTCACGAAAATGGGACTAAGGCAAAAGCTATAGAGCCTAAGCCTCTTCAATCACATATAGGTATGCAAGGCCCAAGTACTGTCTGTGCATATGTCAGAGCCCTTTTGACGGAAATCGGGGCAAACTTAAGCTCAACACAGCTGCATGTGCAGTAAATCCTTGACGCCATCGCCCATGTGCTGAGGTTACGGACTCTGCTGGGCATGGGGGTTGCATCGGACCTTGTCGTGTGACATGTACATTGCAGCTGCAGTCTCCTTTAGGACAGCTTCTAGGACACAAACTATGCCAAATTGGGGCAGCCAGCGCAGAGGCCCATAGTCTCCTCCTGTGATGACCGCACTTGGCATTGAACATAGGACTAGTTGCAGAGCATAGTCTCCGATGCCGAGACGTAATCCAGTAGCACGAGCGTTGGATTTGGTTGAGACGCTTGGACAGACCGTAGCCCGATTTTTCCGGAGTTCATATTTCACTGCGAACGTTGCTCGAGCAGATCAAGTTTGGATGTTGGTCAGGGTCGATATGCTCCTGCCTCCCGGACCCTTAACCTCCTCCGCTATTGCTACATTACTATTGAGCTGGCCAAAGTGCCTGACTTGACTCAATCCTCACTCTGCTGCTGAGCTCAATCGCACTCCATGGCGTCTTTTAGCAAGGCCGACCTGCAGACCATCACATCAGAGCTCGAGCTGTCGAAAGTCGTATCCCGGCAAGGCAATGTCTTCGTCAACTCTTCGCCAGCGACGCCTAGCGCATCCATGCCTCAGTCTAGACGCGTCTCTTTTGATGAGAACCTTGAACTCGCAGAGCTTAGACTAGTGCATGATCCTATTGATGATGGCACCAAGAGATTGATCCAAGCAAGACCTGTCCAGCTTCGCTCACAAGCCCACGAAGTACTCTTCATCTTGATTTGTGCATCAGGCTCTCTTCTCACAAACATCACCTTTGGCAACATGTCAGTCTCGTTGCTCGACGTCCAAAAGTCACTTAGTCTGGATGAAACAGAGCTTCCTTGGCTGCAGGGTGCGTATGCTCTGGCAAACGGCTCCTTCGTGCTTGTCTTTGGCGGCCTGGCAGACTCTCTCGGCGCAAAGCGTGTCTTCATCTGCGGTTGTTTGTGGCTAGCTGTTTGGTCTCTTGTTGCCGGCCTAGCAAACAGTCCCATTCAGCTATTTGTGTCACGCGCAATGCAAGGTATCTCTGGCGGAGCACTCGTTCCTTCTGGCCTCGCACTGCTCGGCTATGTCTACGAGCCTGGCCGTCGCAAGAACCGCGTCTTTTCCATCTACGGCGCAGCGGCACCCATTGGCTTCATTGTCGGTGCAGCCGAAGCAGGCGTGTGCATCCAGGTTGCCAACTGGCGCTGGACATTCTACATCAACAGTATCCTCGTGACGCTTGTTGCCATTGCCGCTTGGTTCAGTATTCCCCCAGATGAGCATCCAGTTGGCAATTTGCGACGTTTCGATTGGCTTGGTTCGGGTGTAGCTATCGCAGGCATTGTTCTAGTTGTCTTTGGTCTGACGGACGGTCCAGTCGCTCATTGGACACCCTATACCTATGGTCTCTTGATTGTCGGCGTGCTCTTGCTAGCACTCTTTGTTTGGATTGAAAAGAAGATCTCGGAAGACCCAGTGATGCCACTCGAAATGTGGTCAACTCCTAGCTTTGGCTGGTTGATGGCCGCTACTGTACTTGGCTGGGGCGGTTACGCCTGCTGGCAATTCTATGCTGGTCTCTTTTGGCTCAAAGTCACGCAGGCGTCTCCACTTCTGACCGCTGCCTACTTCTCTCCCAATGCCGTCTTTGGTATCGTGGCCACCATGGTTTGCGCGAGCACGCTGCATATTCTACCTGGTCACTACATCTTTGGCATTTCGGGCATGTGCTTCTCGGTTGGCCCGGCGTTGTTTGTGCTACTCAGCTACAAGCCGCACTTGTCGTACTGGGCAGCCGGCTTTCCAGCACTCGTCTTTACGACGTTTGGACCTGATCTCAGTTTCTCCTCAGCCAGCATTTTTGTTACAAGTCACGTCAAGCGCAAGTATCAAGGTAGTGCTGGGTCTGTGCTCAATGCAATCTTGCAAGTAGCCATGTCGTTGGCTGTCGGACTTGGTGGTATTGTCGAGTCGCAAGTGGTGCAGGCAAGAAGAGATCCCCTGAATCCGGACTGGCAGCCGAGTCTGGACGATGTTTTGGCGTCTTATCGTGCTGTGTGGTGGTTTAGCTTGGCTTTAAGTCTAGCGAGCTTGCTCATGACTTTGCTCTTTGTACGCATTGAAAAAACGAGCGAGAAGAAGCACTTGGCTTGAGATTTATGACATAGATATAGAAGTATTCATATAGACGGTTTAGTACATGCTCACTTAAGTTGTCAGGTAGATGCCGATGTAGACACGACCTTTTGTGTTGAGTTGCAACACGACTGAGCACCGACAGGGGCGTGTTGAGTGACCCGAGGATGAGCCAAACACCGAGCAAGCAAGTAGAGTAGCAGTAGCTGCAGTGCACGGAGGCGGCCGGGTCGCCGAACCTACGGCACGATTATGAGCTGACTTGACGGCATTGAGAGGGAAGAAGCTAAGAGCATCACGTCGGACGGCCTGAGACCAAGCAATCAGAGCCAGACCAGGCCTCAGCGCGACTACGTTACCTGCCTACTGCAATGTTGTCTGTGTGTGTTCGGCGTCGTCGGCCTGTGCTGCCGACTCCTCGCCGCCCGATCTCCGCAACTCCACACAAGAGACCAAGCACATCCACACTCAAAGCCTCGACCAAGCTTCTTTCTTGCACAGTATGCCCGAACAGTCCCTGCCTCTTGTCCTGGAGCCTCTCTCTCCCTTCGGAGATGCTCTCGCAGGATCCCTTGGCGCAGTCTTCGCCAATGCCGTCGTCTACCCTCTCGACATCATCAAAACCAGGCTCCAGGTCCAGCGCAGAAGCGAAAAGGCTGCAGAGAACGACAAAAGCGCAGACGGCGCAGAAGCAGTTATTGACGGCGACCACTATAATTCGGCCTTTGATGCCTTTCAAAAGATGCTCAAGCGCGAGGGCGTTCGAGGCTTGTATGCCGGTATCGCAGGCGGTCTAGTTGGCACAGCCTCGCAGAACTTTGCCTACTTTTACTGGTATACCTTTGTGCGCGATACATACACGGCGCGCATTCCCGTCATTTCAACGGCTATGGAGCTCGTGCTTGGTGCAGCGGCAGGAGCCCTTGCAACCATCTTCACCATTCCCATCAGCGTATGCACAACCCGTCAACAGACAGCCAGTACATTGCGACGCAAGTCTCTCTTTGGTACAGCTGCAGAAGTAGTAGATGAGGATGGCATTGCAGGTCTCTGGCGCGGACTGAAGCCTTCTCTTATTTTGTGCGTCAACCCAGCCATCACCTATGGCCTCTTTGCTATTTTGAAGAAGCGCGTCGTGGGCGAATTGGGAAAGCTGACGCCTGGCCAGGCATTTGGCATTGGAGCTCTGTCCAAGACCGTTGCAACGGTCGTCACTTACCCCTACATCATGGCCAAGGTGCGCATGCAGCACAAGAACGAAGATCCCAAAATTGCCGCTCAACAGAGCAAGCTGAGTGCGCTTGGCATCCTCGGCAAGATTTTGAAGGAGGATGGCTTCATCGGGTTGTACAAGGGCATGGATACGCAAATATTCAAGGCCGTCTTGACGCAAGCAATCCTCTTTTACTTCAGGGAGCTGTTTACGCGGTACACGATGGTTGCCTATGCGCTTGGCAGGCGGCTGGCGCAGCAGCGGGCGTTGAAGAAGTAGGAACAGATGCTTCAATAAATAGTGTGTCGGAAATAGATAAGAAAGTTAACAAATATTGAAATCTTCCCCTCATCTGCACCTGCATCTACATCTACTTTTTCATCTACATACTGCTGCTTCCACTGAAGCTCATGGCTCCGCGCATATGTTCTCCCAGATTATAAATGATTACGGTGACCGCGAATCATGGCACAGGTCCTTGGTCGATTTGCGCCGGTCGCTGCCATTGCTTGCTGCGCTTATTGCGCCGTTGTCTGTCCTATTTGATATTCCTGCGCTCTCACAACCATGGTATGGCAACGAGTCAAAGAGGATCACAGATGATAAGGTCAGCTTGATTCTGTCTGCCTTTTCCCTCTTCTTCAACCTGATTGCCAACATCTTGCTCATGCTCCGTTTCAGCGTCAAGACGGACCGCGCAGTCACCCTGGCAACCAACTGGTCTATTGTCTTTTGGATCCTCAAGCCAGTGATCGCCATTGTTAATCTCGTCTTCTTTGGCATCTACAGAAGACAAACAGACGGAGCAGTTTACCTTGAGGGCTTCTGGTGCGCTGTCGTTTCTTGCGTCTTGGCAGCCTTGTCTGCCCTATGCCTCTTAATCAACTTTGGCTTTGAGTTCAACAAGCGCGTTCGTACACTCAACAAAGATACACGCAAAAAGGGCCGTGGCTTCATGATCAACGTCACGCTTTTTGTCTCTACCCTTGCCCTCGAAGCCCTTATTTTCTCGCGGATAGAAGGCTGGACCTATCTCGCTGGCATTTATTTCAGTACAGTTACGATCTTGACGGTTGGCTTTGGCGATCTCGTCCCGACACAAACATCTTCCAAGATTCTCCTTTTCCCTATTGTCGTCATTGGCGTTGTCCACTTTGCGACGGTGGTGACCGGTATCATTTCCTACTTTCAAAGCAGAACAAAGCTCAGGCATAAGACTTCTCGCCGCAAGTACCGTCAAAAGCGACTTGAGATGGAGCGTGCTCCAGATACGCCAGACTTGATTGCAGAAATGGCGCTCCTTGAAGATCACCAGCGGCAAGAAGAGCGAGATGCCCAAATTGTCGATCTATTCTACTCGCTTTTGACATTCTTGACGCTCTGGCTTATTGGTGCTCTCATCTTCTCCAAGCTAGAGGGCTGGAGCTATGGCAACAGTCTCTACTTTGCCAGCGTCTTCTTCCTAACAATTGGCTTTGGCGACTTTGCACCCAAAACGAGCGCAGGCAGGGTGGCCTTTGTCATTTTCGCAGTCATTTCTGTGCCGGTTATCACTTCATTCGTTGTTCAGACACTCAGCAGTTCTCTGGATCTGATGCGTGGCCAGTGGAAGTCGCGCAAGAAGATTCAACAGCAGCCGGAGAAGCAGCCAACCCCACACACGGTCCTTGTGCGACAAGCTAGCCATGAGATTCACTTGAAACGCAGCAAGTCTTTTGCCGAGTCCAAAACTACCAGCAAAGCCGAGCTCGGTGAAGATTTGATTGAGCTGATGCTCAAGATGGATGTACAAACTAGAAAATTGCTGAATATGACATTATCTGGGCACGATAAGATTGTGTTGCGTGCGGATACATTTGTGCAGGCCAGGAATAGCCATCAACCACAGGACATTGCTGCTCGTATATTTGACGCTGAAGATGTGTCTGCAGAGCTTGGCAACTACAGGCGCTTGTTTGCCCAAGCAGTAGCGACGGCGAGTGCTTTGAAAGGTCTGACTGGCGAGGACCGTCGTGCATTTGAGCGTGTTGCTGAAGCATACGATGGATCAGAACACTGGCATGAAGTTGACACGCCGTCGCAGGACATTTCGATGGAGTTTTCAAGTGATGGCTCACGCACCATTACCTTTCTAGATCCGTGAGCTTAGACAATTGTATCCTCTGGCATCAACGGCCGCAATTCTCGCACTGGCTGCTCGACTTGGTCGCGCGGGAAGAAGGAAATGACTTCGAGACAGCTGCGGTCTTCGCGCATGCACATGACCACGGCAATGTCATCGCTGAAGGCAACACGCCAAACCTGTTGACTCTGTTCCGTAAGTTCACGGACGAGGGCACCCGTTTCGAGGTCCCAGACCTTGGTCAGCCCGTCACTAGAACCACTGACAATGCGATTGTCATCAAATTGCAAGGTCGTGACAGAGTTATCGTGCCCCGCGAGGTGGTGAATACACTTCATCGAGTCGAGGTTCCATACACGAATACTACCATCTGGACCTCCCGTAACAAGCAGTGGATACCGCATTTGTAGCTGTCCAACTAAGCTCGTGTGACCCGAAAGCTTACCGAGGCACTCGCCCGTTTTGACGGACCAAACGCGAATGGTAGCATCGAGGGAGCCTGTCGCAATGATGCTCCCATTGAAACCAATCGAATAGATTTGCATGGCGTGTCCCGAAAAAGTACGCAGTAGTGATCCATCAGCCAAGCTCCATAGCTTGCACGTCAAGTCGTAGCTACCGGAAGCCACCATGTCACCACTTACTTTGAGACACCTGACTGAATCTGTATGGCCAATGAGGACGTGCTTACACAAGCCGGTATCGTAGTCCCAGACACGAATCGTTGCATCACGACTGCCGCTTACAACGAGATGTTGACCAGAAACCGAGGACGTGCTCGGAATGGCCTGGGCAATTTCGATGCAACGGACTGTGGATGTGTGACCACGCATGACGCGAAGACATTTGCCAGTGACCAGATCCCAGCTGCGTAACACTTTATCACATCCGCCAGAGACGAGGGTGTCGCCAATAACGTCGAGTGTCCAGACACCCGACTCATGCCCACTGAGTGTCCGTAGGAAGCGCCCATCCCTTGCAAAGACGTATATTTTGGCATTATCCAAACCAAGCACAATATAGTTGTCCGTCAACGTCGACCAAGTGACTGTTGCAAAGTCATCTGTAATGTGCCGAGCCAGGGTCGTACCGCCTGACCGCCAGTTGGCGTCAATCATGTAGCGCTGCTTGAAATGCGACTTGTACGATGTGGGGATGGCCTTCCTATCCGCTGCGGCACCTGTTGAGATGCGCGTTGTTGTCTGCAGGGGGATCACGCCGAGGCCCTCTGGCGCTGAGAAGTACGGGCTCTCCCCGGTGAGTGTGGGTGTGCGCTTGAGGCTGGGTGTAGGCAGGGAAGAGAGCCGGCGGTAGCGATGAAGCCTGCAAAGGCGCTTCCATGCGAGGTCGTCATTCAGCAAGGCATGCCAGTACTTGGAAACCTGCGCCGAGCGGGCGAGTGTCTTTGGATCGTCGATGTAGGTTAATATGCGGAGAGCAAGCTCGACGGGCAGGCACTTGAGGAAGTCCTTCTTGAGGCGCGGCGAGACATAGGCTGCGACGGAAGCTAGTTCATAAGATGTACATAAGTTAAGAAGCTCTGCGAGGTAGCGCTGGCGCTCGATCGACTTGAGCGCGGCAAAGTGCGCCCGTGTATCGCGAAGGACTGTGTCTTCAGCGTCTTGCCAGAGGGGGAGGCGGTCCACGGGTGCGGGCGATGCAGCCGGTGTCGGCGGCCGAAGACCTGGGCGTATGACTGGGGATATGGGCGACAGGCTTCCTTCCATGGCGCGGTTGCGTGTGTTGGTGCTAGATGTAGCTCACTTTGACGGCCATTTTGAGTGTTTGCCAAATCTTGCGCAACAGAAGCAGCGAACGGCCACGCAGGAAGCGCAGCGAGGCAGCAAGGACCAGCAGCAGCAGCATCACGGCCCGCAGCAGCTGCATGTTGGGCAGAGCCAGGCGATCCAGCAGGCGCCGCATAGTTGAAACGGGCACAGCAGCTGCAGCAGCACGGGCCTTGTCTTGCTTGACTGGGGACGTCTCATCTGCGTCCTCCTCTTCGCCAGGCCCAGCAGCAGCAGGCTCTGTCGTCGTCGAGGCAGTTCGCCGTTCGTTGTTGCTCCCAGCCGTACTCGCAGCCTTGCGCTTCTTCCTCCGTCGCCGCTCTTCCTTTTCCAGCCGCACCCTCTCCTCCTCCTCCTTGAGCGCGGCAATTGACGCCGTTACCTCTGCATCTTGTATATCTCCAATCGCCAGTGTCCATGCATCCTTCCTGTCCTGCACAATATCGCTCGAGGCAATGTACTCCAGTGCATAGTCCCACTCCTTGCACTTCGGCAGCACATGCAGCGCGTATAGCTCCATCGTCTTTTCATAGGCAGGTGTCTCTGGCTCAAGCGTCGAGAGGTAGTCCTCTACGCGCCTCTGTAGCTGTGTAGGGTCTTCCAGGTGACGCACACTCGACATGATGAGACTGGCCATCACATCAAACGGCGGCTTGCCATCGAAGCGTGCATACGTCTCATCCCACAGCGTGCCTTCTTGCAGCCTGGCCTGCACACTGCTTCCCTCCCTGCCAAATTGGTCCTTCAGTCTATTTGCGTCCAGTGAACATGTTGAATCAAGGACAGCCATATAGAGCAGCCATACTTTGCGCGCATACTTGCCCTGTGGCTGTTGATGAGCCGTGCGCAAGGTTGCAAGCGCTGTAGCAAAGTCGCGGTCGAGGTACTCGTGAGTAGCTTTGGTATAGAGTGCCTGTACTGCAGAGTCATTCCTTAGGGAGGCTGGCTTGCTGGGAAGTACAGGTAGCGACGGCATCTTGGGCGCGTAGGTGTTGCAGTTGCTGAATGTGAAGTTGCTGGATGCGACATCATGGACCAGGACTACTCGACCACTCAGCTACTTGGCTACTCACATACTTAGCTCTAGACTGCCGAGCAGATGCTGCTGCTCTGGCCTCAAGCTCCCACAGACGCACTCGGCAAACTCTCTGACCGTTGTGCCAAGATCTTGCAAGCTCAACCGACGGCACGCTACAGCTTGGTCTACCGTGTCCTGCGCAAAGGCAACGACAAGCTTCTCTCCCTCACAACTGGCGACGACAAGCTTCATCTCATGCGTGATGATGTTTATTGTGTCCTTGGCAGCGACTTTGGCAATATTCTAGCAAAGCTCAAGCTATGGACAGAGCGGCAGACCTACAAGATTGAAGGCACCACCTTTGTCCTGGACGGGCAGACACTCAAGCTCGGTCAGCTCAGCCAAGGACCCACAACCCGCGGCCTTGTCATCGAGTACAATGGTGATGTCGACAAGCTCCTTGGCCCACTCCGTCCATCCTTGTCGCGCGATGGAAAGGAAGCCTTGCTCTCCAGCACCCTCACCTTTCCACAATCCTACCTCGATCTGCTTCAGCGATTGTAGAGCATGTCTGCCATGCGAACTGCCTCGCGCATGCTCTTGTCATGTACACGCACGATCCGTGCACCTTGCTGAATACTTTGCGCAACAGCAACAGCCGTACCAATCTGTCGCTTGTCAGGCTCTGCAACGCCTGTAATCTTGCCAATGAAGCCCTTGCGACTTGCCCCTACCAGCCAGGGAATCTTGCCACCCAGTGGAGTCTGCATCAACTCAATATTTTGCTCAAGCGTCTTGCTAAAGGACAAGCCCGGATCCAGCACAAGATTCCAGGAACGAATGCCAGCAGCGATGGCAGCTTGATAGCGTTGCATGAGTTCCCGCATGACCGTCTCTGCAACGCCCTCAGGATAGTCGCACAGCTGTTGCATGGTCTCGGGTGTACCACGCATGTGCATCAGAATGATCGGGCAACCGACTTGTGCAGCTGTTGGCAACATGCCGGGATCAGCAACACCAGCACTCACGTCGTTGATGATGGTCGCACCAGCTTCATGTGCTGCGCGTGCTACGGATGCATCGAATGTATCAATACTGATAGGCATTGTAACACCCGCCTGACGCAAAGCGCCAATGACTGGTACAACTCGGGAAATTTCTTCTTGCGGCGAAACGGGCACTGCGCCTGGTCGAGTGGATTGTCCACCCACGTCAATCATGTCAATGCCATCTAGGTCCTGGCAAAAGTCAGCAACGCGATCGAGCGTGTGCTGGCCTCCATCAGAGAAGGAGTCGGGCGTGGCATTGTAGATGAGCATGAGATTTGTCTTTGGTTTTAGCCAAGGTTGGTAGAGCGAGAGACTCGTCTCTGGCTGCTCGTACCCATAGTTAGAGAGATTCGTGATACTACTGTCAGTCATAGTCTTGAAGAACGGGCATACTCTGATAATGGCACTTTGACAAAATCACGCTCAGCAATGCCAATATGCGGAATGGTCAGATCTTGCGTCTTGACGATGTCCTTGTCATACAATAAGACATCGAGGTCAATCGTCCGTGCTCCCTTCTCTATCATCTTGACTCTGCCAAGCTCCTTTTCAATCTGCTGGCACGCCTTCATGAGCTGGTGCGGCGACAGTGAAGTCAACACGCAAGCAGCTCCATTGAGAAACGCCGGCTGATTCGTCACATACATGGGAGCAGATTCATATAGCATGGAGGTATTGATGACATGGATACCGCGTGCATCGAGCTGATCTAGCGCTTGCTGTATATACCGCTGCCTGTCTCCGAGATTGGAGCCTAGGGCGAGGTAGGCAGTGTGTAGCTGCGGCATTGTGCTCTGCTGGCGTGCAAAGCAAGTCAAGATACTTGAGCATGTAGCCTGGCGAGTAGCAGGTCTCTTGCAGCTGTGCCTGAGCATCCTCTGGAGCAGCATTCTGAAGAGTTGTTGGTCAAGGTCAAGGTCAAGGTCATCATCGTCCGGCGAAAGACTTCTTACCAAGTCTACAGAGTACAAGACACTCTGAACTAGCAGCTATGGACTCTCCCTCAGTCTCACTCGATGTGCAAGGCGCACTGACATGCTCCAGACAGCGCTACCTCTTTCGCGGCATACGCAGACAGCATCAGACCCTCAAGAATCTCGCCTTGCTCGACAAGCACGACAAGCGCATCACAGCCCTGCGCGAGGTGTGCCATCGCCTTGCTGTATCTCAAACTGATGCATAGAGACTCGATGCAGCAGGACAGGATCTCTTCAACATGCGACATGCATTGCGTGAGGAGGAGCAGAAACCGGCATGGCCATCATGGACCGCCAGCGACAAGACCTGGCACAAACCATACGTACAGCGTTCGCCGTCTTTGGTATCGGTTGATGTAGGTGCGTCTTGCAGAGATGCTGTGCTGACGATAGTACACGATGGCATCACCCCGCGCACCCACACAAGTCTCTCCCGCCAAGCGTTCATGGACCCCACGAACATCGCCCCTCAAGCAGCAGACCAACCCCTTCACTACCCCAGATGCAGCGAGTGTGCCAACGTCGCCCGTCATTGTCAAGACGGAGCAGCTGCCTGATCCGTTTGGTCTACGTGCTCCACCGCCAAGACTGCATCTTCCAATTACGACCCTCGCTGTCGCTGCAGTACCGGTCGCTACGCCCGTTGCAACATCAGCCATCAAGCAAAAACGGCACTCCCTGTTGTTCGATAGCAAACAGCGCCTCAAACGCGTACTGCGGCTCAAGGTGTCTTCTCCGGTTGCGTAAAACCCGTCAACGCGGTCCAGTCTACATCACCGCTTGTATCAAATAGAGAGTCTTCATTTGGATTGTAGTCAAATTGCGGCTGTACTTGCTCGTCGAAGAAGTCTTGATCCTTGACAGTGGCCGGCAGTGTCTCGCTCGTCATTGCCGACGCATTCTCTTTGTGGTCTTGTTCCTGCTTCGCAATCGGTGCAAGCGGCATTGCCATGGGATGAGGCTGCATCATCGACGGCCCAGGCCGCATATAAGGTTCCTTGTCCATTGGCACAGGCAGCTTCATATTGCCCTCGTCATCATAGTCGTCGATGCGCACGCGCTCTGCATCTTCCAGTGTCTGGCATATCCCTTCGAGATTCTTGACAAGCGATACAACATCACCCTGTAGCTTTCTTGCACGCTCTTTGAATTCATCTTTGTGCTCCTGCGGCTTGTTACGGCGTGTGAGTAGCGGGGAGATGAGGGCTGGAATGGCGCGACGGAGATTTTGGATTTCATCTTGTATGAAGGCAAGCTTCTGGACGTGCGAGTAGTGAAGGGAAGCTGTTTCTGAGGCAGCTATGGACGGTGTCAGTGTGCGACCCAGCTCTGGCTCCATGCCTCGACTGCAGCGGAAGCGCTCAAGGGATGTCTCTGTGTTGTTGCGGGTGCTGCGTCGCGCTCGACGGTGAGATAAAAGCCTACACTCAAGATCCAGCTCCACCTGCTAGTCCAGTGAAAGTTCAGTGCTAATCCAGCTGCTACTATACTGCTACAGCTCAGCTGACTTGATGTCGACGTCTAAAGAGATCCTCGCGGCTGCCAGTCAGCTGCACAAGTGGACGCTCAACGGCAACAAGCTCGAACGTCAGTTGTGCTTCAAGGACTTTAATGTTGCTTTCGGCTTTATGACCAGGTATCCCTTTCGAATCTCCTACGCAACTGCTCATGACCAGGGTTGCCTTGAAAGCAGAGCGCATGAACCACCATCCAGAGTGGAGCAATGTCTACAACAAGGTCAACATCCAGCTCACAACGCACGACACCTCTAGTCTGACTCAAAAAGACATCAAGCTCGCGCAATTCATTGATGCAGCAGCAGCTGAAGCAGAGTAGACGCCAAAATTGGCGTCAAGCCTATGCTTCTTATGCGTTCGTTCTGTGAAGATGGCTCAAACACGACTTACCATGACCTCGTTGTTGGACCGCATTTTCCAGCACCGCCTTGAGATGTATACATCAATATCGATTCTGAATAGAGGAAATAAAGGAGCCTCTCCCAATGCCTCCCAGTCAGCCACTCATCTGGTGGCGTAGCTGTCTCGGAATTGAGTGCTTGTAACTCAGTCTGTGATGAAAAAGATTCTATCGTTGGGATTCAAAACTTCGGATGGCATTCTGCAAAGGAGCCACTCACTCTATCAAGATCATCACCCGTAATCTCTTGGCCTTGGGACGATGCTTGGCTCATCTACAAGGACCGCTCGTCTCTACATAGTCAGTTCAGTCGTCGATCGCCTGGGCCCATCACCGGTATCCGACACCCTTCATACAGCAATACGCCTAGTCTCCCGGGGGACTGTTCAGGCCAAACACTCTGCTAAGAGTTCAACGGCACCACATTACGATATATGGTGCCCATTCCAGCACAAACGACTTGAGCCTATCTTGAGAATTGATTTCTTCTTGCGCCTTGGCTACACAATCAAGGACGTGCTTCATTTCCTAACAAGATCGACCGTATTCTATACTCTGCAAGAAATGCTTCGTTTCCCTGACAGTATCGACCGTAATCCATGCTCTGAAAGAAATTCATTGCAGAATAAAAGCCTGCTTGCTCCAATCTGGTAATGCCCTTCATCGCGTTGACTCGAAGCTCATCACTATGTACAGGGAGTACGATACAAGACAGACATGTCTCAAACTTGAGCTCACAGCTGGAAGGCGATACGACACATACATGAAAGGTTAAGATTCAAAAAGCGATTGCGAGAGATGCAATTGCGACAAGCTTAAAAAAGAAGCACTATGGTAGTTCATACGATCATAGGGTCTACCCTGTTGTTCAATTATGTTGCCGACAGTAGTCGTCTGTTGCTGCTTTGGCATTGCTCCAGTTCACTCCAGATACTAGATAAGACAAGAGAGTATTGAAGTGCTCCAGCTCTCTCCAGGACACCAAGTAAGATAAGAAAGTATTGAAGTGTCGAGACGTACGCGACACTTGAATTCTATTAGGCAGAGGAGTTGTTTGGTTTCCATTTTCAGGGGTAAACTTCAAAGCCGCACAAGTTTGTTTGGCTGAGAATATGTCGAGCCTAGTCCACGCTCCGTTGCTTGGCACGCTACTGGAAGACGCCACATATCGTATGCAGTACGCTGGACGATGTGACCATGTGAAACGAGACTGCACATGTTTCATGATGATCAATGCTATGAAAGCTCATATTTCGCGTGCTTTGCATATGCACAATGTGTCACATGCCTCTTGAGCTTCTATGCGAGCAGTTGTTGTAATTACAAAGCTTCTGGGTGGTTTTCGTCGGCAGCTTGAAGCCATGTAGCGTAACATTCGACATTCATGTTCTTTTGATCATTTCAGCTAAACATGCCATCAATTGCAATTGCAGTTGGCCTGGCTAACCTTCAAAATATGACCGCCACTGCTCACACACCGCCTATTTCATCTCAGGCAATTGTCTCGAACCCGGTAAACCCAGACTGGCGCAAATTAGCTTATTTTCGATTGCATCCTGATTGTGGAGCAAACGAGTGATTCGCAAATGAAGGACATGAATAGTCTCAGTACAGCAATCAATGTTCAACTCTACCAGGGTATTTAAGGTCGTCAAACCGCCCGCATCGCAGTCTCCTGTGTTCTTCGCTTCTGAAAGACATAGTCAGTACGCTTAAGGGCAGTTTCTGCACCGCTGCTAGCACGGCAAGTCGAAGTCAACTTGTTGCACATAAATTTGGGCAAATATAAGGTGCGGCATCACGAAACCAATTCACGACGGTGTGCAGCCTTCGTTTAAGCTGTCTCAAGATGAACAAGGGTGCAGAGCTAGCAGATGAGTGAAAAAGGATATGTACAAAAAGTGTTCATTATAAATTGCATTGGCTCTAGATGACGCATGCCAGATGATGAACTATGGTGGCGAGGAAGGACTGAAGACCGTCGTGGCCATGTAATGATTGTAATTGTACTTGGTGATGGTGTTACTGATGGACCCCGGCCCACTAAGAATCTGTCCATTTGGCAAGGTAATGAATGGTGTTCCTTCCTGAAAGTTGGTGAAGGTCAATTGTGACAGGCCTGCTGTGTTGACGGTGAATGACTGCACCTTGCTGCCAGAGGTGAGCGAGAACGAGAATGGTAGGTCGGATGACTTGGCGAGGACGGTGATGTAAATGTTGTCTGCCAAGGCACATCCCTCCGCTGGAGTATTGCCCGGTTGCCCGCAAGCTGGCTTTGGTAGTGAATCTCCGGTTGCTACTGCATTCATCGAATGCGGCCTGTATGAGAAGAAGATTCGACTGATGATTTGAGCAGGCGGTGATCCATTCTTGTACGTTTGGATAAAGTATTGGGTAATGGGTCCAAGAGCTTGGTGGTTCATGTTGGGTGTCAAGGTCCAGTCCCTGGCTGAGGAAGAGCCTTCTTGATAGTAGTCGCCAACCGTTGGATCCAAGGAACCAATGTAATGTGACTCACCAAAGTCGTTCCAAGAGACAATCTGAACCATATCGGGCATGGCCGTGATGATGTTCTGCCACCTGGCATTATAAAGAAAGTCGTCACGGAAGATGAAGTTCTTGCTACCGTAGTGCGTAAAGAAGAGAGGAGAAACACCAGCCATGTGCACTTTGCCAGAGTAGTACGAGAATGGGTCATTGCCGAGCGTACCATACCTGACACTGGTGGAGGGGGAAGCGTTGTCTCGTAGGTACATGTAGTAGTTGAGTGCATCTGTTGTCTTGGTCCACATCTCCCAGGTCGATGCGCCGTCCAGAGCGTCCCAGCCTTGGACAGTGGCCCCACGCCCAGTAAACACTGGCACAAAGAAAATGCCGATGTTCTTGGACAGCAGGTAGTTTTTGAAGTACAGCCAGAGTCGTGCAGGCTCGGTCTGTTGGCCACTTGAGTAGTTTTCGCCGGTAAAGGTCGTGAGGTAGGAGCGGCCGCCCATCTTGTACTGTGCAGGAGAATTGGCAAAGGGCACAATGAACGTATTCGCAAGTTGCTCAGGCGTGAATGAGTAGATGACGCTCATGTCGAGTGAGATGAAGACCTTGAATCCGAGATTTGACGCTGCCTGGTACATGGTAGCCACTCGAGCCGGCTGCCAGTCTTCAAAGCCGACATTGAGAATGAAACCGTCGATGCCCATGCTTTGAGCAATTTGAATTTCCTGCTGGAACCAATTCAGACCTTGGCCGAACGTATTGCCGATCATGAAATGGGCAAAGACTTGTCGGGTGTTGCGGGCAGCCACAACGGGTGTGTAAGGGCTAGCAAAGGCAACGGAGGCCGCTGGTTGCGCCATCACCGAAGATGTCGTAGGTGAACGCGTTGTTGTGGTGATGGTTGCTGGACGCGCTGAAGTCGTTGTAGGACGTTGTCTCGCTGAGGCGGGCGTTGTTGTGACTGGTGGTGGCCTTGCACTGGCAGGCTTTGTAACAATGGGAGCAGGAGGTGCACGCCGAACGAGATGATTGCCAGCAGCTCGGGCGCGCAAATAGTCAATCAGGCCTGCATCGGCCGTGGCTGCGAGCAGGATGGCAGAAAAGAGTGTGGTGAGCTTCATAGCCCAGCTGTTAGCGCGTAGCTAACTCGAGAAAGAGCGTCGGTGGTCGAAGAGACCAGATGGAGGAGCAGGAGCTATCTTATAAAGCAGAGCATGTCTCGTAGACCCGTAGCGCAAGTTGGGCCCGGTCGCGTCTCGTTTCTGGTCCATTTGCGGCGCGTCTTTCCCGCTTGTTGTGACTCCCAGGGGATCTCGGCCTGTGCAACCTCCCGTAGCCAATCCAAAGTCGCCGTCGCCAATTCGCTTCAGAGACAAAATTCCTCGGCCAGATTGATTGAACGGAAGGGAGGATGGCATTCGCTTGACTCGCTTGGCTCCGGCTTCATCTTTCCTCAGTTACCCAGCTTCCCTTGGCAAGAATTTCATATACGGGAATTCGGGAGAAGTGATTGCTATGATACCAGCGATAGAATAACACCCTTCATTGTCTAGAGATACAGCCTAGTAGATGCCCGGAATCATCTTGTACTTGACGCGCGCACAGTACTCATCCCAGTACTTGCCATATTTGGCCTTGCACCTGTCCTCCGACCGTAGGATACGGTGATTGAGCAAGATAAACATGTACACCACGTAAAAGTACCCCAACAGAGCATTGGGCCCAGTACCACAGCACAGGCACATAGCAAGCGAGATGAGCAAGTCGCCAAAATAGTTGATCTGGTGCGCCAATCCCCACCACCCAGACACGAGAAGGAGCGATTTGTGGGAGACACCATCGGATGTCTTATACGTGGTGCGGATCACTTCTGCTGGCTTGCCCCAAATGTTACATTTACCATCACTTGAACGGACAATGTCCTTTTGGTGGTTCGTAGCACGGAAGATGTAGTACCCGAGCAACCCAATAGCCAAGATGGCAACAACGGCCCAGTTGGCGAGATCGACAGGGTTGTAGTAGAGGTACTGTGCCTGCAAGGTGTACATGAGTGGCAGCCAAACAAGGTCTCCCCAAGCAAGGTAGAAGCCCATGTGGTCGTGAGCAATGTCAATCGTTCGCAGGTACCAGTCCTCGTTCCAGAAAAAGTCAATCACATACAAGGCGTGCAGGAAAATGACAATCCACATCGAGTTGGTGACATAGCCGATGGATTGGTACTGAGCAGCGGCAAAAGAAATGTCAATCATCGTCCAAGCAATGATGCCAGGACGTCCGTTGAAGAAGAGCTTAAAGTCAAACATCTCGCCAATGCGAGGGTTGAACTCAATGCCCATGAAGTAGTCGTAGACGGCGCTTCCAGTGAATTTGCGGTCCTCGGCATGCGAAGGCGCGACATAAGCCTTGATGTAGCAGAACGTGGTGAGTCCGTAGCCAGCCAAATTGGCCAGCACAAACAGAGCAGACCAATTGTCGGCAATGACGCTAAGCTTCCAGAACCCGAGGTACGCACCGCCCACAAACAATACGTGCGACAAGAGGTAACAAGAGAGACCATTGACGTAGTAAGGGAGCAGGTGACCGGCGGGCGTACGCTGGCCATAGCCGATAGAGCAGGGCACCGTCACGTACAAGACTGCCTGAAAGATGAGCCATCCAGCGTAGATCTGGGCTGCCTTCCACGTTGGCATGGGCAGCCACGTCGACAAGAGTTGCTTGACATGTTGCCAAGAACCAGCCTTGATCACTTCAAGAGGCATGGTGAACATGTTGCACTGGTAGTGCGTGCACGATGCCAAGAACCAGTTCGTCATGAGCGGGCAGAGCATGAGCATGAAGACGGCGCCAAATGTGGTGCCCCAGCCCGTGGCACCCTGTCGACCCCATGAACTGGTGGGGGATGTGGGCTTGCTTGCGGCTTTGGCAATCTCTGCTGGATTGACTACGACATTCGCCTTGTCAGGCGATGTCTGGCTGCGGCGACTGACCACCATGGGAGAAGTGGTTGACCAGAGGTGTTGTTGTGAGAAGCTTGACGCGACTTTTGGCGGCTGACTCAGGAGATCAGGCCACATTGTGAAATCTCCTGCTCAGCCTGCACGACAAGCCAGGGGAGACACCAATACACATGTCTACAAAGTATGCAGCGCTGAATTCAAGTACTACAAGTGCAACCTCGCTCTTCGCTCCTATCCCTCGATAATAGCCGGCAGCAAATTGCTCCCAGACGACGAAGGCAGACTCCGGGCCTCTTCGTCAGTCATCTCCTCAGCCTCTTCATCTGCCGCGCCGAACACATCGTGATACTGTAGAATCAAATTCCGCATCACCGTTTGCACTTTGCCAAGGTCGTTCATGCTGTTGGCAAACGACATGGCAGAGGGCACAGGCTGCAAAACATTCGGCCCAAAGACAATAGCCAGATTGTGAGCATACATGTGGTTGGTAGACTCATAGTCGGTGATTTTCTGCAAATGCTCGAGCACCCGTCGTAGCAATGCAAAATTAGGTGCCGGCAACTTGTGTATCAAGTCTTTGAGCGTTGCAAGTTTGGCTATTGGATCCTTGATGTCAACTGTTGCAAGAAAGTCGGCATACAAGTCATAGGTCATGACTGGTTCTGGCAATTCGCGCAGCCACAACTTGAATGCACCAGAGATAGCGTGTATGTCTGACCACTGCTCGTCTTCCAGATCAACCGGTCTACCTGTATCGAAACACTGCTTGAGCCTATTGACTGTTGCAAGCGAACCGGATATGCGATAAATGCCAACTTCATCGAGGCCCTTTCTCTCAACAGCATCCATGAGTTGCAGCGCTATGCGCGGAATGGCAGAATCTTCACGCTCAGAAAGCACATCCAAATTGACGCCAAACATGGCTGTTGAAACATTGAGCACTTGCGAGTTGCGCGGGCTAAATTGTGGTACCTCAAATGGCCGTTTGCGGTCCTCTAGTATCATGCTCTGCCGCTTGCGAGCACCGTCGATGGATGCCCAAGTTAGCCTCTTGACCCATTCTTCAGCTTCATACAGCGTAGGTGCTTGGACGTAGGTCTCGATGCCGTCCTCAGAGCGAACCATAAAGGTAAAGTCATACTTGCTGATGAGACGAATATGCGCTTTGACGAGATCCGCCGTCAGCACGGGTTTGGTACCTTCTCGTATACTGCAGCTCTCAGGCAGTTCTGAAGGAGAGACAATGCGTACAATTGGCATCTTTTCCGCCCATGAACCAGTAATCGCCACTGATAATGGTCGTACAGCACGTAGCAGGCTGTTCATACCATACCGAGAGCGTGTTACTGATGGTCGACGCGATGCTTCTAGTGAGCGTTGGAGCTCCAATTGCTTGCGCTGCGCCGCTCTGCGAGATTCCTTGAGCAACCGCTCCACAACCTCCCGCTGCTTGAGATCCCGTCGGATCTTTTCCTGTTCAAAGACGATTAAATTGCCAAAGACGCGATGAAGTCGCTTTTGCTGATTCTCCCTGTTGGCCGCATCGCGTACGGCACGTAGTTCGTGGCTTTCAACGGGCATCAGCAAGAACCTGAATTCATTGCCAGTGTCGGGTTTTGGAATGAAGGGTCCTAGCAAATCGAGGTTGACGAGCAGATTGTAGATGTACTGCCTCTTGTCAAAGTTGAGCAAATGTGGGCTCGTGATGAGTGTATCTGGCAGGCAGCAAGCAATCTCCAGCATGCGCTCCGTCAACCAGCATGTACAAGGCACGAGCGGTCCATCGGTTGACTCCACTTGCACGCGCGAGACTAGTTCCATAATGCTGGCGCAGTATTCGCCATTGCCAAGTGTCTCTGAAACCTGAGACCAGGCAACAGAATAGGAGCGGCTAGTAGGACGAACAAGCCCAGCGGCGATAGCAGAGGCTGCAAAGGAGGGTACAATTTGTCTCTTCTGTTCTTCTGTACCAGAAATGATGTCAAATGGCCGCATACGAGCGCCACTAATAGCCAACATCTGCAGAAAAAAGGTCATTCGGTTGTTGCGTAGTACAGGTTCAATGGTCGGATCCGTGACTTGTGCAGTGACCCAGTCTCGCATATGTATGTGCACGTCAAAAAGGACGCGGATGGGTGCCGGAAAGAAGTTCACAAGGGGTTCATCTGTGCCAGACTTGTTGATGCTGTGAAGCAATGATGCGCAATCAGCAATATGCATGTCATGGCCGCCAGCATAGTCGAGTGGCACGAAAAAGGCTTTAGGGTCGAGGGCTTCAAATTCAAGCAATTCATAATAGCGCATCCAGTCGCACAAGGTGGCCGTTTCAAGGACTGCCTCGATAAGAGAATCAAGTGCGGTGAGGACCCTGGCAGCGTCGTCCGCTGTAGCTTCAAAGGTAATTTGGAAGGGAGCCTCTGCCGGCTCGAGCCAGGGCCATGCGCTGGGGGTGTGGTGTATTCTCAGCAACTGCTTTTTGAGATTCTTCGCGTCGTCTGTAGGTAAGGCTGTCAGCAGTGGCACGAAGGCAGCTTGTACTGCGGTACTGAAAAAATCGCTTGCAAAGTGTGTTTGCCAAGACGTAAGAACTTGTAGGACGCCGGCTGGATGGTGGCTTGCGCGTGCAGTAAGTTGTTGTATAAATTCATGGGGCGCACAATAGGAACGCATCGAAGCGAGCAACATCTTGATGTATTCCGCTCGATCCAGATAGACTTGTTCCAGATTGATGACAGGGCCAATCAGCGGGAGGAGCGTGACGTCCTTCAAGTTTGTCAAGTCAGACACTGCCAGATCAATGAGCATTGCAAGCGAAGCAGCTTGAACGACGCATTCACGCTGCCCACGTTTGCTGCTGGGACGACTGCCAGGCTCCTCTTCCATCAGTAATGAGCTGCGCCGCGAAATTATGGAATCGCGTTTTCGAGTCTCCATGATGATGCTCTGAGGCCTGACTTTGGCAGCACGCTTGTCTTGTGCTGCATTGCGCAAGACGAATGAATCATCAGAGGCCGTCAGTTGATTGTCTTGAACGCCCGTCAGATCCTTGAGGTGTCGAAGCATCTTCCAGTCGCTATTCGAGGCAGCATGGCGCGCACGCGTCGTTTCATCCAATGCGTCAAGACCCGTGGTGTAGTGACCGGCACGTTGAGTTGGTGGAAAAGAGTTGAGGCGGCGTAGTCCGGTCGTTTTGCTGGGTAACTTGCGCGTCGGATCGCTGAATTGAAGCAGGTCGCTTGCATCAAACAAGCGGTATGTCGGAAGCAGATCTGTAAAGAGCAAGGGAAGAAAGGCTGCAGTGCCAAGTCGGAGCTCGCACATAGTCTTTCTTTCGTGCAAGTCATCAATTGCAAGATTGGGCTCGCACAAAAAGGAAGATTCAAGCAGTGCCGGACTGCAGAGATTTCGCGTCTCCATGGGTAGCGTATTGAGCCGCTTGAAACAATCTTGGAAGCTTGCCAGTCTTGGCGTTGATGCTTTCAGAACGACCTCATCCTGAAAGGCTTGCCAATTGTCGAGAGCATCCGTCACTGCCTCGTACGCTGAAGCGACCTGATCGAGCTGAACATGCTCACCTTTTGCCTCATCGCGGATCTTGTCCACTGCATCGCAGAGGTCGCCATAGAATGGTACAATTTCATGCGCAGCAGCAGTCGTGTTTGCAGCACTCGGCGCCAAGACGTGCGCATTGGCCATGTCTGCAAGCGTACCACCCAGTGTACGCCTGAACAGATCGCGTACGACAGAACCCCACTCCTTTTCGACCGTCATGCGCACACGCGCATCCATCTGTGTCCACATCTGCGTGAGACGTGCCACAGAGGGTGCACATATAGCCATGACAACCGCAAGCCAGCCTGTCATGTCGCCAGCTTTCTTTGAGGCAAGAGCAATTTTGATCCACTGCATACAAAGAGCAGCCCGCTGCTCCGTATCAACCAATGGGTCCAATAATTGTTGAAGTACAATAAATGTGATGAAGTGTATGTGCCGTGCACTAAACAAGAGTGGATTGCGCGTCAGTTGTGCGAAGAAGAGGGATTTGTCGCTTGCAGGGTTCCAGACTTCGAAAAAGAAGCGATGAAAGAGGTGAAGCTGCGTCGCAAAGGTAGAGGGGTTGAGAGATAGGACCACATTGATTGTCAGACCGTCCTGCAAATCAGTGTGATCAGCTTGACACTCTGCCGACTCCATGCTGATGACACCTAGGAGATTGGCACGTCTCTTCCACAGATCGTCGACGAGGGCTGTTTTTTGCAACGGCTCGCAGCGTTCAATGAGTTTCAAGATGCCTTCAACGCATGGCGCATCGAGCAAAATAGAGGGTGCGAATTTGAGGATGCCTTGGACCAGAGGAGCCGGACTACTCGTCATGTGCTTTCGTAGTTCAACCAAAATGTCTTGTACGGGATGCCACAATCCCATCGTCTGCAGGAGGAGTATGGCCTGCGGATCGTCTGGATGCTCTAGTATATGCTTGCACAAAGCAGTGGGGCTGCCAGATACGATTGTGCCATTCTCGAAAATCAAGCCTTCTTTGGGCGAAAGGAGCATCGGCGCTGTAGCAGGTCGGGAGCTTTGTCTGATGGCTTGCTCAAATTCCGCGACGAACTGTGTTGGGTTGAAACATTTGAAGCGTCGCGTTAAATCGGCATAACGCAACTGGATTTTTTCATCAATTCCGGTATTGCAGATGCTTGCTTCGCAGTGCAAGACGCTCATCCTCGTTTCCAGGGACCAGCCCTCGAGGCGTTTGTGCACAGCCTTGTGGCAAAGGAGTAGTTCACCGTCGACAATAAAAGCTATATGTTGATTTCCCTCTTCTTGCAGCCGATAGCTTGACGAGAAGCGCTGTGGAGTTGTTGACTTGAGATCAAACAGGATGGTGCGAATGGATTCGTCAAAGTCTGCTGGATGAAGTTGCTCCTCCTGCGTGCCCATGAGGGCGGCTGATAGGCCTGAGCGTTGAGCCATGTGTACGTCAAAGGCACGAACCGGCACGTCAGTTGGTGGCTTGAAGAAATAGAGCTTGCTCTCTCTCAGCTATTGTTAGTTGTGTTGCCAAAAAGGGGGCCATACATAGATGCGCGAGAGTTTCCACTGCGCTTCCTTCTTGCTAGACTTGCGGTTGATCCAGCCAGATTTGGAGATTGAATGAGCTGCAAAGGGTGTTTCCTCTACAGGCCGCTGAGCCTTATCTTCTAGCACATCGTCGCGAATGACGAGTTGCGTGAGGTCATTCATACTCCGCGACAAGGACTTGTACTGTCGACTGGCAAGCGACGCGCGCAGCGGGCTACTCGATACAGAGGGCACGGGCCCCGGGACTGCGAGCGAGTCGCGCACAGAGCCAGACGACAAAGACGGCTCAGGCGACCTGGGTGCGATGCGCCGTTTGCGACCAAAGAAGGAGGAGAAGCCGCCGCTGCCAGACGCGGATTTCTCATCGAGCGAGCTGGATGTGAGATCCTTCTTGCTCTTTGCGGATGGCATGAGGCCTGCGGCGGACCCTATGTAGTGATGGCAGGGGTATTATGCGGTGTTCATGACGATGATGCTGGTTGCTGTGTGCTTTTGAGTTTCGTGTTGTTGGTGACCTTTTCCAGGCAACTTCGTTCTACAGCTGAGCACTACATCGCTAGTCGTCGTTGTCCCAGCCCGCAGACTGCTGTGGCACCTTGGGCCCGCCTGCCACTTTGCTCATGATGATCTGGTCCACGCTCAGCACCGTCAACGCAGCCTCGGTCGCTAGCTTGATGGCCCATGCCTTGGCTGCTAGCACATCCAGCACGCCGGCCTTTTTCGCATCCACCATGCCCGTCTCGCTCTCCTCCACATCCAGCCCAATCAATCCATGCTCGTTCTTGTGATGCGCTGCATGAAGTCGCGCAAGCACTTCAGAAACATCCAGGCCGGCGTTTTCTGCCAATGTCCTGGGGATGATTTCAAAGGCTTGTGCATACTTCTTGATGCCGTGCTGCAGCAGGCCAGGTGTACGGTCGCCCAATGCTTCAATTCGCTTGAGGAGTTCCATTTCTGTTGCACCTGCACCAGGCACAAGCCGTGAATCTTTGACGAGTGCCTTGACTACATTCACGCCATCGTCAATGGCACGCTCGATGTCATCCAGATGATTTTGGGTTGCACCACGAATCACAATGGTTGCCGTCTTGGTCTGTTCATTCTCTTGCCTGAAGACCGTGACGCGATCGCCGCCAATCTCAATGGTCTCCACTACATCCACCGTACCGGTCTCTTCTGGCATGGGTGCACCAACGCGTGCAAGGGGTGTAGCGCCAATCACGCGGCACAGACGGCGCAAATCGAACTTCGAGAGCACTTTGATGACGAAGATGCCGTATCGGTTGAGATAGTGTAGCATGAGATCGCCCAGGGCAGATCCAGTCACCACAACGCGAATGCCTGCATCGTACAGTTCCTTGACTATCGCCTCGAGCTGGTTTTCCTCTGCTTTTGTAAAGTCCAGCATTTCCTTTGCATTGTGCAGCAAGACTGTACCTTTTGTCTCTGTTTGTGAAATGTCGAGTGGGCATGTAAAGACAGCGACTTTGGCCTTGGATGCCTTTTTGACGACGCCTTCTGCTTCTCGCGGGAAGACCATACCTTTGATGACGCGTGATTGCTGCAGACTGGAACCAAGCACTTTAACTACACGGATCGAGTCGACGTTAAAGTTGGCCGGATTTTTAGGGAGAATGGCGAGGATCGCTTCACTCACAAGCTCACCCAACAGCTCCTCGTTTCCATATTGCTTTGCACCAATAGCAGTCCTGACGGCCTTGGCGAGTTGCTTTTCATCGCGCAAATCACCAATATCGTCCACTGCGAGCTGCTCAATCGTTTCTTGACAGAACCTGCCGGCCACTTCAAAGCCCTGAATGACCTCTGAGGGGTGTAGGCCGATTGTCAGCAACTGACCGGCCTGAGCAAGCAATTCTCCGGCAAGGATGATGACGAGGTTGGTCGCGTCGCCCATTTCCGCCTCTTGCTGTTGACTCGCCATGACGAGGAGTTTTGCTGCTGGGTGAATGACCTCGAGTTCACGCATGATGGTCGCTGCATCGGCAGTCAGGATGACCTTGGAGAGATGGTTGATGATGATCTTATTGCGTCCGTTCGGGCCAAAGGATGTACGCAGAATTTCAGTCAGTTCGTGAACAGCGGCAATGTTTCTCTGCACAGCATCCTCCACACCCTGCGAGGAGCGATAGCCGTCTTTGAACAGCTGCTGGCCAGGAGGCCGCGGTACTTTGAGGGACATGATGCTATGGTCTACTTGTGCGTTTCAATTTTGAGTTGAAGAAATTCGCGTCCGCACGTGCACCGTTCCTGAGTATTCGACTATATGAGTGGTGCGTCCTTGGTTGCGGCTGCTGGGCTTGGGTTGCCATGGGCTTAGAGGGCCGGGCTCTTCTCTAGATACCGATATGCTGGGTCTTGTAAGTCATCATCACCGGTCCCGGGTGCCTGTTGTCAGTCAATGTCAATAAGCTCCCAATAACCTTCAACATACCTGCTGCACGATCCTCTATCGCCCTAAGATCATGAAAGAGATCACGCTGCTCCTCCCGCAGACGCGAACACTCATACTTGAGCGCTTGAATTTCCGCCTGTGTCCCTCGCTGTGCCATGCTCGCCGCCAATAACCCCCCCGCCAATGAGGACGCTCCCAGTGCCGTTACCTGGAGACTTGCCTTCCGCACTGTAGCCAGGGCAAGTCGTGCCATGTCTCGAGCGCGTCGGCGGTTTCTGGGAAGAGAGGACTGCGTTACAGGAGTCGGTGTTTGGCGGAAGAACGCGGGATACAAGCGCCGGCTCCACAGCGTCGTCTACGAGCAAAACGACAACGAAAAGAGGTCGAGGGGAGCACTGCATGAGACGGGCTCAGCTACTCGCAGCGCACAAACAAGCCGCTCAGCCAGAGCATGTCACTGCCTTTCGAGCTGCGGAAAAGCAGTACAAGTCACGGGTGCCGCCTCCCGACTATAGCCAGGTTGTCGAAGTAGCTACGTTGCCTGGAAATGCAATCCAAATAAACTGTTCAATAAATGGACAAGAGCTCTTTGAACGAGATCTCAAAGCTTGCCTGCTACCAGGGCATCCTGGCATTGTCGTTCTGCCACGCGCTCTCACGCCAGAGGCACAGCGTTTGCTAGTTGGGAACCTCCTCACACAGACTGCCAAGGCGCCGAATGCTTGCAATCTCGATACGCACTATGTCCTCCCTGAGCGCGGGCTCTGGGCTTGCTATCAAGATGCCCTAGACGGCAAAGACACCCTCATCCAAGCTAGACATGAGCTGGAGCCCATCACCGAAAAACTGCCAGACGGACGTCGGTTGATTGACGAAACACCAGACTTTTCCATGACAGCAAAAAAGCCTGCTCCTCCATCCCAGACTGTACAGAGCGAACTTGCCTCCAAGCTCATGCCCAAGCTACGGTGGACAAATCTTGGTCTAGAGTACCACTGGACGAGCAAGAGCTATCAAGTCGCAGATCCAATACCCGTTCCGCAAGAATGGACGGACCTTTCTCGTGCAGTCGTCTCTGCTCTAGGTCTCGACTTTCAACCAGAATCCGGCATTGTTAATTACTACCAACTCAAGTCAACACTCATGGCGCACGTGGACCAGTCGGAAGTCGCTCAGCAACCCCTCGTTTCTGTATCACTTGGCCATTCTGCAGTCTTCTTGCTGGGCGGCGAATCGCGCGACGTGCCTCCCACTGCGATATACCTTCACTCTGGAGATGTCCTTGTAATGAGTGGTCCAGCTCGCCGCGCCTTTCATGGCATTCCGCGCATCATTGAAGGTTCATTACCAGTGTATTTTCAAAATTGGGGTCACTATACAACGTACCTGAGTACAACACGCATCAATGTCAACATTCGTCAAGTTTTCTGACAAACTTGCGCCTGGGGAAACGACCAGTCCATTAAGTTCTGCGACAACAAGGACTCGGCGCTCCAACCATTGTTGGGACTGCCTCCTTTGTCATTCACCTTCAAACTCCAAAACGCACCCCCTGCTTGCTGTTCCCATAAACGTTGCTGAGTTTGCCAAAAGGACGACCGCCAAGCGTCTGTATTTTGGTAGGCACCTCCAACAGATAGGCTGTATTCGCCAACAAAGACTGGCAGCTTCGATTTCGTGGATGCCACGGCGCATGCTTGCTGCACAGCCCGTTCAGAATTGGACAAGGCACCCGTATAGTACTCGTGCACGTCCAGTACCCAGTTGTCTTTCTTATTTTTGCCATAATCTGACCAAGACTTAATGCCTTGAAATCCGTCGTGAAACATGATGGGCATGCTTGCGTTTGTTTTTTGGACGATTTGCTTGGCAGACTTGAGGTAGGCTTCATACGTCTTGCGGCGATCTTTGGTTGTAATGTTGGGCTCATTGCACAGCTCAAGCGCTGCAACCGAGTCTCGATAAGGGGACGCTTGAATGTAGCGCATGGCCGCTTGCACCACATCGAGACTTTTTTGCTGGTTTGCTTTGCTGAACCATCCAATCTCACCCTGATGACCCGAATGATCCTTGCCATTCTGCGAGCCGGGAAGGCCGTGCAAATCCAACACCACTTGCAAACCATTCAACGACGCCTGCTCCATAATGCGCGTGACGTGGTCCATCTGGTTGCTCATAACATAGGGCTCATCAGCAGCTGGCGCAACAAGGGCCCAGTGTCCAATAGGTATTCGCAGTAAATTGATGCCCGCCTGCTGCAACGCTTGAACATCACCTGATGTGACATAGGTTGTCCAATGCGCTTGTAGTTGCGCTTCACATGCTTCTTTGCCCAACGCTGCACAAAACGACCATTCATCTGCCTGTGCACCGGGCGCCGTTTGCTGATAGTAGCCTGGATCCATCCATTCTTCTAGGATGAGCCAGTTGCCGAGATTGACACCGCGCGCCTTGAATGTCTGCCAGAATGGATTCGCCCCTGCATGAACACTTGCAAGAAGCACGAAGCTGAAGGAGATGCGCATTGACAAAGGTGTAGTTTGCAGGCATCTCTGTCTGCAGCTGCCATGGGATCAAGGCGTCCCAGTCGCCGTGGTCGGCTCAAGTGAGACACGCCCAGCCCCCGACCGCCTAATGCGACACAGGCTTCAGATGGCGGCCACTTTTCTCACCCATAGATCAAGAGGCCTTGTCAGTCTGCAGCTGATGCATCGTAGCCTGCGTCTTATTAGGTAGCATCAGATGTTTCATTACATGCTTGCGCCATGCACGGTGATTCTTGTTGTTGAGCTGCTGACGATTTCAGAGAATTTGAGCTTTGACTGTTTGCAACTTCATACATGTACAGTGCATCATTATTGGTCTAGTCTCATGAGCTTGCCACAGAGAGCAGCAGTAGTCTGGTCTATCGTCGCTATCACAAATAATTCCCTCCCTATTCGGCTGGCCTAGCTCATTCGACCTTATTCCTAGGCCACAAAGACACCGCTGAAGTCGTTATGGTTAATGAGACGCGAACTTCTCCCAAACTCTTCCAACTACATACAACAGCTGTATGAGACTACACACTGAAATGGAAACTGCTGGTCTGCGATCCTCTTCTTTCTAGCCAAGCTCCTGATTCTAATCTTACTCATTTACGAGGCCGCATCCCATGAGATCAGGAGTAGAGGTATCGCTGCAGCTTGTCACGCCAAGAAAGCGTACGTGACATAAAGGGCCTGTCGCCCTCTCACTGCTCTTTCTCTAGCGCTCTGCCATCACCTGTATCAAATCATTTTAGCTTCTTTGTTTTATCCCTCCGAACTCTTCAACGGCTCTACCTGAAAGCATGACCGTCATTCTCCTTCTTATCGCAAGCTGGAAGCTGTTGTGCCTCTTGCTTGTGCCCATGTCAGTCCGTGCTAGTCTCTATCCCTACTATCTTAATGGAGACATTTACAGAAGCGAGGCGTGGGTCTTTATGCAATTCGGGTCTGGGAAGCCAGAGATTATTCATGTTGAAGTCGGAGAGGTTATGGATCCGTTCATGAATGCCATCGTAAAGGCTCCGACGTTTAATAAGAACGGCGTGGTGTATACTGTTCCAGGCTTGTTTGAAAACTACTGCTATCTCGTTAACAAGGCAGATCTTCCCGGATATGATGACCAATGGTTCAAAACACCGTCACCACTGGACTCTAAGAAATTCGGCGCAATGTTTTGCACTGGCCAGCTAGACGGTAGCCCCTCTCAGAATCCGCCCAAACCTATGGTACATGGATTAACATGTGGTTGGCGGTTTGAAAGCAAGGCTCAAGATAACCCAGGTTGGTTCGAACTTAGCTGCCTCATGAACGAATGAACGAGATTGGTGCTAGATGAGCGACAGCCTTGGGTAATGGCTCAATCTGAACCAGACGATCGATGCGAGGGATATGTGCATTTCTCTTTCGCAATTCCTTCCCTCAGTACCTCAGTGGCGAACACTTCCATCCTTTGCTCACATCTAACATTGTTTCGAAAAGACACGCAGCCTGAGCTTATTACACACCTTTCTCGCTAATGACGACAATGTTTTTGTGCAAGAAGCACGTTTCAACAGACGCGGCGTTCTTGTTTTTTGCCTTTTGATCGAGCAACCTATTGGGCACATAACACGCGTCTGATCTTTGATTACATTCTTCATACAGTATCGATAGCTAAACAGTTTTTCCACATCAGCAACGCCGTGGTCATGCTTAGGCAATGCTGTAATGCAAATAAGTTGCGTGAAGAATGTACAGATGGCGAGCTAGAGGCATGATGTGAACAATGCATGCAATTCGACGACGAACCGGGAAAGAAGCTGATATTGCGCACTTATATCTGATTGGCGACGAGGCAGATCTTGTCGGTTGTGAAGCGTGCTTGTTCTTGAAAAGACAGCTTGCTGACTCGTATGTAGCAAGGTTCACCCTATCAACGAGAGCAAAAAGAGTGACCGTTATTGTAGAATGCCGAAGTTTGAGCACTCAATCAGTTTCGTACGGGCGAGGTCTATTGACCCTTGTTGCAAGTCATCAAGTGCAACAGCTGGCACTGCTGAATGCATTGTAGCATGCTACGGGTCATTGAAGTCCAGTCGTGGTGAGCATTGAGCAATAGATTTGGCAGTCTATGGCAGCTGGAGCTCTTATCAGCTTTGAGGCGCACTTGACGAAATGTTTGCGCTCGACAGGCTTGCTGTGTCTCTTGCTCAAGCCTTTGTCGATGCAGAGCTAAGTACAGTCTAGCAATTCATCCTCCGAACAGTCTTTCTTAACTGTAAGAGCTTGGATCATGTCGTCGCCTTTCACGCCGTCTGATCTGAGAGGCAACTATCAAGAACTCATTTTAAATGACCTCTTTGAGGATTGGCAGTAGCAGTAGTAGTGGTAGCAGGAGTAGTTGTAGCAAAACGCGCCGCACGTCATGCTGTCGCTTAAAATGTCTTTCTGCCAGATGACAGCTCGATGACAGCGACCAACCTCCCAACATGACAGGACTTCTCTATGGCCTCATCTACGGCAACAAGTACACAGCGGACAAGATTCCCGACCAAACAGGCAAGACAGTCATCGTCACAGGCGGTAATACGGGCATTGGCTACGAAACAGCGCTCCAAAATGTATGCACACACTTTCTAAACAGGCAAGCTGACACCAGGCTCTCCACGGCGCCAAAGTGTACATTGCTGCACGCTCAGAGTCCCGTGCCCAGGGTGCTATTGAAAGGATTCGCGCGCAGAAACCAAGCGGTTCGGTAGAATGGCTCAAGCTGGATCTGCAAGACTTGGCAAGCGTTCAAGAAGCGGCCAAGTCATTCAGCAACAGGGAGAACAAATTGGATGTGCTGTACAACAATGCAGGCATTATGGCATCTCCTTACCAGCTGACCAAGGACGGTATTGAAAGCCAATTTCAAACCAACCATATTGGTCCGTTCCTGTTTACCAACCTTTTGCTTCCCAAGTTCAAGCAGTCGACTGATCCGCGTATTGTCGTTACTTCTTCAGCAGCACACGGCATGTATACTGCCAACGAAAACTCTTACACAAGTCTCGAGCAAGTCAACAGTCAGTACGGCTCAACCTGGACACGCTACGGTCAAAGCAAGCTTGCCAATGTCTTGTTTGCAATGGAGCTCGCCAACAAGTTTCCAAACATCAAGACGAATGCCTGCCATCCGGGTCTCATCAATACCGAGTTGAGCCGTGGTCCAGGTGCATCGTATGGCAAGGTAGTGCAAAACCTTATGGAAGGCACCATGTGGTTTGGCTCATCTGCTTTGGGTGCAGTCCTTTCGCCACCACAGGGAGCCCTCACGCAGCTTTACCTGGGCACTGCAACAGAAATCAAGAGTCAGGCCATTTCTGGCAAGTACTATCAGCCTATTGCAATAGAGAAGCAGCCAGAAGTATCTGCCAATATGGAGCAGGCTGCCAAATTGTGGAGATTGAGTGAAGCAATCTT
The DNA here is from genome assembly GCA_003568695.1 of Protomyces arabidopsidicola. Lineage (NCBI taxonomy): Eukaryota > Fungi > Ascomycota > Taphrinomycetes > Taphrinales > Protomycetaceae > Protomyces > Protomyces arabidopsidicola. Next base: position 45,046 of record QXMI01000103.1, read on the forward strand.
GAAGGAGAAGGGATTCAGCTTGACGTTGTAACAAGAAGCTGAGGTTGCTTTGTTGTGCTGAAGGAGAAAGGATTCAGCTTGACGTTGTAAACAAGAACCTGATGTTGCTTTGTTGTATTACGATAAGTATGATGCGTATTTATTGCTGACCTGAAAGGCCGTGCCAGTCTTCTACCTCAGCTACTACCGCATGTACATACTTGCTTGGACCTGCGCTTGTACTTGGTCATGAAGCTTGCATACCATTCGATGGAAGATTCGCGTACAAGACAGCAACGACGTCTAGTGCTAACTCCATGAACTAGCAAGGAGCCTCGGCTGTTGATCTCCTCGCGTAAAGACCCGCTACAGCTGTGCGTTGTCCAAGCCAAAAACGTTTCTTTTCGTTGCCTAATGGCGAGTTTTAAATCTGTTGCGCGTTCATTGTTGAGCGTTATCTGCGAAGTCCAACAGCTCGTGTAGCTCAGTTGGTTAGAGCGCGGGACTGTTAATCTCGAGGTCCCTGGTTCGAACCCAGGCGTGAGCGAGCTTATTTTTTGCTCTTAAAATCTGGTTTTATGGCTTCACAGGATCTATTCAGATGGGAATCTGTATGCTGCTTTTGTGCAATTGCCTGAAGGATGATAAATGCACCAACATGATAACACATAAAAGACTGGAATCAGGAGACATCAGTGAAGTATTCTCGAGGGAACCACTGTATTATTGTAGATGGTGTCAATGATTTCAGTTTTTAAAGACATGCATAAGACAACGACACTAATTGGAGCCATCCCCTTGCAACAAAGAGGGTCTTCAGCTGTTCAGCAGTATTGTAGAGGCTGTTCGACATTAACAGTTCTGAATTAGGATCCACCCCGTTACTGCACCGTCTCAGCACGCCCAAATCAGAATTGGCAATAAGACATACCGCGAATGATTTGTGGTATCGTGTCAAATTATCAATGCAGCCACGAGTTGCCTTATGAGCATTCCTTGTGTTTGCCAAGATCAAGTGATGCCAGTTTAGAAGTGCGAAAAGCTTGTCGCAATACTATTGACCCTTGGCTGTCTTGATTGTCCGAGCGTAATAGATCGATGTAAAGACTTGTCTTTGAAAGTCTTCAATGACTTGAAAAAAGCGAATAAGTGGAAGACTTTGAATGATGCAAATCGTCGTTTTCCAAGGTATTGCCCGTCAAGAAGGTCTTCCGGACCTGTCAATATCTTGCGAGAAACACATTCGTCCTGTGATGGAAATGCCAGACTTTAGAGGTTGTTTGAAATGACAAAGAAGGGCGACCTAGCTCAGGACCTGTCACGCGTCGTGCTATTATCTTTGGATGTAGCATGGCTATAGGCAGCGCGCTCATTGCGGGTTATTGTCATGCCAGCATAGTCGCACTAGCGTGTCGCATATGTGTATTTCTTCGCCGCTGCACAGGCGCGAGCATAGTGCATGCCGATTTGAGCCGTTTCGGCGTGATCTAGAATATCGACGGTAGCATAGCAGCCGTGTATTTTGCAAGATCGCAGCTTACAGCATGACTAGTATATTGTCATAATAGCTCGGCGTGCTTGGACCTGATTGTGCAGTATAGTCGAGAACACACATAGCGTGGTTTTTGGAGCGAAATACACATCTGTCGCAGCTATTGGACAACATCCTCGTCTGAAGGATTCTTGACATCAGCAATGTTGCGCAATTATGGCTCAGCTTCTTTTGAACTCCATGTAAAACGACGCATGAAGCGCTTCAATGGAGTTGATTTATGGCTTTGACTGCTTTCAAAGGCGGCTGCTGCTTGACTGACAGGAATGGCTTCCGAGGCTCTCCTCTCGCGCGCACGTTGTCGCATCGCTTGCTACCAGGTCAGCGCATGTACGACGAATGAAGGTTTACCCATTGCTCAATACGCATGAAGGAATGCAAGCGCGTCTCTGGCGAGCGATGATCAAGCGATGCACAGAGGGTACACAATTCAGCGTCGCATTGTAAGCAGTAGAGTGCCGTTTCGTGGTGGCCTCCTCGGTTATGTCGCGCCCGCAGACATACATTGGCTGGTACATTCATAGACTAGCGACAGAGTAAATCATCGCTGTAACAAGAGTGGTTGCTTGACTGGAGTACCAGATGAGCAGTCTGGGGTGTTCTTGGCGTGCGACAACACAAAAAAAGTCAAGAAGCGACAGACAGAGACAGCGACAGCATCAGTACTCGACAACCAGACATGGCGACTGTCCTTCCACCGCCCTCGAAACGGCAAAAGCGGGAAGCGCAAAATCCAGAGATTGATGTGCTTCCGCAAGACTTCCCCTCTGTCCAGATCCAATTCGAGTCGGCCGATGGACAAGCCTCAGAGACGCTGCTGGTCCCCGGCACAGCCTCGGTCGCTGACCTGGAGATGCTCATTAATATGCACGTTGCCCCATCAGAGGATGGGCCGGTGCCTTATACCTTTAGCGTGGATGAGATCAACCTCCAACGCGACTTGTACCATGATCTCTTCAAGACTGATCGACACACAACAGAGGATTTACTCAAGGTGGTGTATACGCCGCAATCTGTCTTTCGCGTACGTCCTGTCACGCGGTGTACGGCAGAGTTGCCTGGTCATGGTGGCAGTATTCTCGTGGCTGCGTTTGCGCCGCATACATCCTCGCTTTGCTGTACGGGCGCTGGTGACAATACCGCCAGAATATGGGATTGTGATACGGAAACGCCGAAGCATACACTCAAGGGCCATACAGGCTGGGTGATTGCTGCGAGTTGGGCGCCGGAAGGGACGTGTGTTGCAACGGGGTCGATGGATAATACGGTGCGTGTATGGGATAGCAAGACGGGTCAGGAGGTGGCCTGCCTCAAGCGGCATACGAAGCCCATTCTATCGCTGTGCTGGGAACCGCTTGTTGTGAATGCACGTCTTGCAACAGCGAGTAAAGACGCCACCATCAAAGTCTGGCATGTCGCCAACAAGACGGTTGATCTCAGCCTCTCTGGCCATAAAGGAGCCGTGACGAGTGTACGCTGGGGAGGAAATGGTTGGCTCTATTCTGCCTCTTATGACCAGACCATCAAGATTTGGCAGGTCTTGCCAGGACATACAGGGACGACGGGGGGTAATGGACAATTACTGCATACCCTGACGGGTCACGCTGCACGCATCAATCACCTGGCACTCTCAACGGATCATATTCTACGAACGAGCTATGATCCAACGACCGGCAAGATCCTCACGTTAAAGGAACGACAAGCACGATGGCAGCAACACATCGCTGCCTCTCCCGGCCAATGCGAGCGTCTCGTCTCCTCATCCGATGATCTACAAACAATCCTCTGGCAGCCCCTTCGACAAACGACGCCAAAAAGTGGTATTCGCCTGCATGGACATCAAAAAGTCGTCAATCACGCTGCATTCTCGCCGGATGGCGCATGTCTTGCAACAGCGTCGTTTGATGGCTCTATTCGACTATGGCATGCGACGACCGGTGCGTTTCTAGCAACGTTGCGTGGTCACGTGGCTGCTGTATATCAAGTGGCTTGGTCGTCTGATTCGCGCTTGCTGGCTTCTTGTTCACACGACACGACTGTCAAAGTCTGGCAAATGAGTGATCGGTCCTTGAAGAGCGACATGGCGACGTCTGCAGGGGAGGTGTTTGCATTGGATTGGAGTTGCGATGGGAGGAAAGTGGTCTCGGGGGGTGCGGACAAGAAGGTGCGTTTGTTTAGTCACTAGTGTAGGAGTACCTGTCTGTAATGACGATGGGTAAGTACGCAGGGTTGCGGATAAAAGGCGTTAAGAAGGCGTTAAGAAGGCGTTTAGAATAGCGTTTGTATAGTCACTATTGTAGCATCTAGAAAAGTACAAACCCAGCCGTAAATGCAGCAAAGAGACTCACAACAGCCAAAACACCCGATACAGGTCCCATCTTGCGTGCAGACGAACGTGCTGTTGTGGAAGCCGTCGATGTGCCTGTTGACGCGCCCGAGGCACGTGCAGAGCCTGTTTGTTGCTGTAATGCCGTGCCGGTATTGGAACCAAACAAGCTAGCGAGGTTGCCAACTGTACCGGACGAGGAAGCTTGTGTGATTTGCTTGTTGGCGACGGCATTGCCGTTTTGGTCGTTGATGGCGAGGGCGCCAGAGGTGGGCAAGGACACGGGGGTGATGGTACCGGGGCGTGCAGAGACACCTGAGCGAATCAAGCGGTTGACTTCTTCAAGGGAGGGCAGCGTCCGTGAGCCGTTGAGGTAGGTATAGGCATTGGCTGGTGGGCAGGTTGGGTAGGCTGCTTGGGTTGCTGGAATGCTTGTTGGCAATCCTGTTGCTTGTGCGAGTTGCGAGGAAAAGGCAACATAGTCTGCACGGTAAGCGACTGCGCCGTCGGACGAGACATTCACGAGTCCGTAGTTGTTGTCCTCTTGTGTGTATTCATACACGAGACCGCCGGAAAACTTGGGCGTCATTTGAGAGCCATAGATGGCACCCACCTCGCCAAACGACCTTGGACGCACTTCGTTGCATCCATACTCGGAAAAGAAAAGGGGCAGGGTGAAGTTGCTAAAGCCAGCGATGAGCTGATCGTAGCCTGAAGACTGGATAGTTTGCTGTCCGCACCACTGGTACGAGTTGATGGCGTAAAAGTCATTGACACCATCCGAGTCTGTACCACACGACATGTAGGTGGCGATTTCCTGACGGTACTTGATGTCGTCAGCGGCGGAGTAGCCTACGGGAATAGGGCGCGTGAGGTGAGCACGGATGTAGGCCTTCATGTCACGCGTGATGGCCTTGACGTAGGGAGGGGAGGCGAGGGCCGAGACATCGGAGTTGATGAGCTCGTTGCCGGAGAAGAAGCCGAGGGTATTTCTGTAGCCGCCAAAGACGGTGATGGTCTTGAAGACGTGTTCGGCGTAGATGGAGTTGTAGGTGATGTAGGGCTCATTCCTGTTGAGGTACTGGCCTTCGAGGGGGGAGTTGACGTCGAGAATGACATAGATGCCGGCTGCGTCGTACAGGGACATGCACGCGTCGTGGTTGAGGGCATTGTCGACGGAGTAGACGCGAATTGTGTTGAGGCCGAGTTTCTGGAAGACGGCGACATCACGCAGACAGATGGAGATGTCTGAGAGGGGGTCTCGGCCTGCTTCGACGGCTGATGCGCCGCCTGGCTGGTAGTCGACGCCCTTCATGAAGAAACGCTGGTTTGTGGCTGCGTCGTAGAAGACATTGTCCCGGACGACGATGGGGTTGAGGGCTGCAGCGGAGGCAATGAGCGTGAGGAGCGAGAGCATTGAAAGAATTAGAGGGAGATAGAGGAGAGGAGGGAGGAAAAAGGATAGAATATATAGAGAGTGTGTAACGTGGTGTTGCGTCCTTTCATGTTTTTTGTTTCCCCTGAGGCTGTGCACCCGCAGCACCGCGCCATCGCCTGCTGCTGGAAATAGAGCAAAGACGGGCCGAGTCATGAGTCATCGTCGTGCGTAGAGGGGGGAGGGGAGGAGGAGCATGATGAGGTGAGGTGAGGTGAGGAGCATGAGCAGAGGTGAGGATGAGGATGAGTGAGGATGGATAGACAGCTGCATATAAACAACTACGCAAGGTCGCCTTAGATACATACATCTCGCCTTGTCCCTTACTCCGTCTATACCTCTCTACTTCTATACCTTCTCTATTTCTATACCTTCTACTCTCTTCTCTCTACTGCTATCCTTTCTCTACTCTTTACTCTACTCTCTCCCTCTTCTCTCTACTGCTAAACCTTCTCTACCTCTACTCTACTGCTATCCTTTCTCTCCTTTACTCTCTACTGCTAACTCTCTCTACCTCTACTCTCTCCCTCTTCTCTCTACCTCTACTCTCTACCTCTACTCTCTACCTCTACTCTCTACCTCTACTCTCTACCTCTACTCTCTACCTCTACTCTCTACCTCTACTGCTAACCCTCTCTTCTTTCTACTTCTCTCTCGCCCAAATTCAACGCGAATTATCTGCACGTGTCACCCTAAAGACGCGACGCAACACCACACAGACAGCGACGCGCAGCAGTCCATGTAGCACAGCATGGTCTACATCAAGCAAATCACAGTCCAAGGATTCAAGTCCTACAAGGAACAGGTCGTCATCGATGGCTTCTCCCCCAAACACAACGTCGTCGTCGGCCGCAACGGCAGTGGCAAGAGCAACTTCTTCGCCGCCATTCGCTTTGTTCTGAGTGATGCGTATACCCACATGAACCGTGAAGAGCGCCAGGCACTGCTCCATGTAAGTTTCTCATCGCATCGACGCGTGCTAATCAGAAGGAAGGGGCAGGCACGGCAGTCATGAGCGCGTATGTCGAAGTCATCTTTGACAATGCCGACAACCGCTTCCCCACAGGCAGAGACCAAGTCATCCTACGTCGCACCATCGGTCTCAAGAAGGACGAGTATGCGCTTGATAAAAAGTCTGCGAGCAAAACAGACGTCATGAATCTGCTGGAAGCAGCGGGCTTTAGTCGCTCAAATCCATACTACATCGTCCCGCAAGGTCGCGTCACAATGCTGACGAATGCCAAGGACAGCGAACGTCTTGCCCTCCTGAAGGAAGTCGCGGGCACCCAAGTCTATGAGCAGCGCCGCTCAGAGTCCCTCAAAATCATGGATGAAACCCTACAAAAGCAAACCAAAATCAACGACCTCCTCGCGTACATCGAGGAGCGACTTGGCGAGTTGGAGGAGGAGAAGAAAGAACTCGGCGCGTTTCAAGAGCAAGACAAGATGCGCAGGTCGCTCGAATATACCATCTATGCACGCGAACAAGGTGAAATCAATCGCGCACTCGACCAACTCGACGCAACGCGCGATCAAGGCCTCGGCACTACGGAAGAACACACACAGCGCTTTGTCGCGCGTGAAGAGGAGATGACGGCGGCTGCTGCGAGTATAGCGCGTTTGCAAGAAGACATCTCGCTGCTACAAAGAGAACGACAGGAACTCATGCAACAGCGACGCGAGGAAAATAGACGTCTTGCCCATGCTGAAGTCTTGCTCGAACGACTCGAACAAGCGCAACAGGCTTCAGCCCAACGGCAACGAGAAATGGCGCAAGAACTCGACACCCTCTTCCAGACAATCACACAGAAAGAGCAAGAACGCGAGACACTGAGGCCTGCGTTGGCACAAGCGTCTGCCGCCGAGCTACACGCAAAGCAAGCGCTTGAAGAGGTCGAGACGGAAGCGGCACATCTCTCCAGCAAGCAAGGTCGCCATGTGCAATTCAAAACAAAGGCAGAGCGTGATCGTTTCCTAACAGCTGAACTGAAGGACTCGCAAGAAGCACTCCACCAACGCCAGCAAATTGCCAAGCAAATACAACAAGAGACAGCAACCCTACATGCTGAACTTGCAAAGAATGCAACTGCCGTCGCACAGAGTCGAGATGCCATGTCGGGCCGTGCGGGACACCTGGAGCAACTTGCTAAAGAGATGGGTGAAGCCAAAAATGTGCGTGATGCGCTCCAAGATGAGCGTAAGACGTTGTGGCGTGATCAGCTCAAATGGGAGTCCACTGAGAAACAGGCAAAGCACGAGCTAGACGCGGCAAGGCGAACACTGCAATACACCATGGATCGGTCCACATCGATGGGTCTTGCCGCTGCCAAGCGCATTGCAGACGAGCGAAAGCTAACTGGTTACTACGGTCCGCTGTGCGACTTGTTTGATGTGGAAGAACGTTACCGCACTGCGGTGGAGGTCACTGCAGGCAACAGTCTCTTTCACATTGTTGTGGATAACGACGATACAGCCAGTATCCTACTCGATGGCATTAGCAAGCAAAAACAAGGTCGCGTGACATTCGTCCCACTCAACAGGATTCGCGTCAAGCCCACCACCTTTCCAGATGCTGCCGATGCAGTACCCATGTTGAGCAAGTTGCAGTATGATGCGCGTTATAAGTTGGCCATGGAGCAAGTCTTTGGCAAGAGCATCTTATGCCCCAACATTGAAGTGGCAAGCCGTTATGCACGCAGCGAGGGACTGAATGCCATTACCCTACAAGGAGATAAGTCTGATCGTAAAGGTGCATTGACGGGTGGCTTCCACGATCGTCGCAAGTCACGACTTCAATGCGCACGCGCCGTCTCCGACTGGCAAGCAAAGCTAGACGAAGCAGCAACAAAGGCACAAGAACTGCATCGTGCCATTCTCGTAAAGGAGCAGGAAATCACGCGTGCCGAGTCTAATTTGCGAAAGTTGACACTCCAACAAACGCAAGTCGAGGGAAATCGTGAGCCATTGCAGCAGAAGCTCGCGGCGCTTGCCAGGGAAGATGCCGCCATCAAGGCGTCGCTTGCACGCAAGGAGACGGCATTTGCGAGTATTCAGCTTGAAGAAACACGCCTCAAGGCAGGCATTGCAGCCATGTCTGCAGAACTCCAATCGAGCTTCACACGCGACTTGACGCAAGCTGAAGAAGATCGCCTTGCAAGATTAACGGGTGATGGCGCCGGACTCCGACTCAAGCTCAATGAAGCCGCTGCACGCCGCGTTGCACTCGAGGCAGACTGCGATGTCCTTGAATCCTTGTTGCGCGACAACTTGTACCTCAAGCGTGATGCGCTTATCAGTGGCACGTCTCTTGCGGATGTAGATGCCGAAGGCGGTCCTGCCGTGCAACAAGCAGCACGCTCACAAGCGCTCGCTCACATTGCAAAGCTTGCAAAGCAGATTGATGTGCTTGAAGCTGACATTGAATCACAAGAGCAGGAACAAAAGAGTCTACAGGACCATCACGCAGCGTTGCACGAAGAAAATCGACAAGCGGCCAAGCAGATTGAACAAGAGAGCAAACGGCTCGAGAAGAGTATGCAAAAGAAAGCCCTGCTGTTGCAAAAGAAGGAAGTTTGCAATCGCAACATCCGAGAATTGGGTGTGTTGCCTGAAGCAGCCTTTAGCAAGTACGCATCCACTGCGTCAGAGACACTCGTGCGTAAGCTGCACAAGGTCAATGAAAAGCTCAAGGGCTTCTCACACGTCAATAAGAAGGCATTCGATCAATATACCAGCTTCACCAAGCAAAAAGAGTCGTTGCTCAAGCGCAGGGATGATTTGGATGTCTCGCAAACCTCAATCCAAGATCTCATCGAAGTCTTGGATCAGCGCAAGGATGAAGCCATTGAGCGAACATTCAAGCAAGTGAGCAAAGCCTTTGCAGAAGTATTCGAGAAGCTTGTCCCATCTGGTCGAGGTCGTCTGGTAATTCAACGCAAAGTGGACCAAGACACGCAAGAGGTGGAAGGCGATGACGATGACGACGCAGAAGCGCGCCGTCGCTCAGTTGAGAATTACGTGGGTGTGGCCATTAGTGTCTCGTTCAATGCACGCGATGCAGCACCCTCGCAACAGCAACGCATCCAACAACTCTCTGGTGGACAAAAGTCGTTGTGTGCGCTTGCCCTCATCTTTGCCATTCAGAAGTGCGATCCAGCCCCTTTCTATTTGATGGACGAGGTCGATGCTGCGTTGGATGCACAGTATCGAACAGCCGTGGCTGCGATGCTACAGGAGATGAGCAAGGAGGGACAATTCATCTGCACCACCTTCAGGCCGGAAATGCTGGCCGAGGGGGACGAATTCTTCGGCGTGTTCTTCGAGAACAAGGTGTCGAGTGTCAAGCCCATCAGCAAGTCTGATGCTCTGCTCTTCATCGACAGCGAGGCGCCAAGGTAGCGTACAGAGTAGCAACAGTATAGCCATTTCCCCTGAACACGTGAGCCGCCCGAAAGCGTGGAAACTTTGACAGAGACACCCAAGACGAAGTGTGCAAGAGCCCATCGCGAAGAGCCTGCCGCAGGACTCAGACAGCTACAGACGCTCTTTATACACTGCAGTACGCCGACGTCGAGACTCGAGTGCAGCGAGATGAACGGCAACGCAGCAGTACATGGCGAGACTGCACAAGACACCGCCGACATCCCATCGTAGGCCGTTCCGTCAGCTGCAGCCGCTAACAGCAGGTACCTATTCAATCAAGGCTTCCGACGTGGCGCATTCAGTGATACACGACTCGTGCTGCACCCTTCACAACGCCTCCTGGCACAATTTCACACAACAGGCCAGCAACCGCCTGCCTTTCCTGTCTACAGCCTGCATGCACTCTTGCTAGCTCGCTCACCGACGCTCTTTGCATGCCTTGCACGACAGGGCAACCATCCTCCTCCGTATACCCTGCATCTAGAGTTTGACGATGCGCATTTGACGGTCGAGGGACTCGATGTGGCGTTGGGGACACTGTATAGTGGTGGATCAGGACTACCTGGTGGTGTGGTCTTGCCTGATCACGACAGACCTGCAGCGACAACGACGTCAGTGTCTGGAGCATCGACTCCGTCTCAGTCGAGTAGCGGGCTGTACGTCGGCTTGCTGGCTGCCGGTCAGCTACTTGGACTGCATGGACTCGCACAGCAGGCATGGCAAGCATGCACAACGCGTTGGCGAACAGTGGACGGTGTCGCAGAGGGCATTCGCTATGCACTGTCTATGGGATATCTGGATGCACCAGCACCAGAAGCAGGTTCAGAAAATGGAGGAAAACACGCTGGACGCGTTCTGCTGGATGACTTGCTGGAGCAGCTTGTTCGGGCACTGCCTAGTAAAAGCCTTGAGGGCGTGTTGGTGTCACTGCCCTTCCCACTCGTGAAGCAGAGTCTAGAGCATGAACAGCTGCAGCTCTCGAGCATGGACCGGCACAACTTTGCACGTCGCATTGTGGAGCAGAGGAGACAGGCAGGTGTCTTGGCTCCAGGTGTAGAGGAATCTGTGGTCATGGCATTTGGCGGAGACTCGCGCAGTGGCGGCATTGAGATACTGAGACGGGAGCGTGGTGCACGCAAGAAGCAGCTCTGGCGGGCGCCGCAGTGAGGTCTGTGTCTCTGGCTACTCGATGTCTACGGCCACCCACTGATGTCCTGGACGACATAAAAGATAGAACACTATACAGCAACACCTCAAGACCAAACACAGCAGACAGAAACACATAGCTGAGGCATGCAAGATGGCCAAGGTTTTGTCCACCCAGACCGTAGAAGTGTTCCTGCCCTCGCTGCATCTGTCGCAGATGTAGACAGCGCAAAGAACGTTGGTATTCAACGATCAGCTAGATCTCGTCGCTCGCCCCTTAGAGAGACGCGTCGACCATCTCAGTCGCATGGTGATCGTGACAATAGAGACAGCCAGAAGAGACACCGGCAATCGACCTCGCCAGCACGCTCATATTCACGTACAAGAGACCGCGCACGCTCCTACAGCCCATCGCGTCGGAGTCCTCGACGCAGCATCTCGCCACGTCCGGATCAGTCGTCCCGAGCACGCCGTCGCCCAGTGCCAGAGGATGCGCAAGAACAAACGCGTGGTAAGCGTCTCTTTGGCTCTTTGCTAGGCACACTTGGCTCAGCGCAACGCCAGCTGAGCTCGACTGCCCATCAGGCACGTCTTGCGCAGCAGCAAGAGATTCAACAACGGCAGCAGCAACGCCGTCAAGAGCAAGCGGACCTACAAAAGCATCAAGCGCAAGAAGCACGCGAGTATCGCGCTCAACGAGCAAGTCTCGAGGCCGACTACGCGAAGCGACGTCGTCTAGCGTACTATCTCTATACAGAGACGGAACCTGTCCTACGTTACTTGCCAAGGATGCTCTCGGATGACCAACAAGAGGTTATCGCAAAGCAAGTGGACAAGGTTGAGCAAGAACGAGCAGATGCGATCAGTGCGTTTGAGTTGCGTTGGCAAGCGCAGCATGCCTTGTCGCCACAGATGCAAGCTAAGGAAGCACCGTGTACTATGGATGTGCCATCACAATCAGAGTCGAATGGTGAATTGTGACTGCGCATCGGGACGTCAGCACGCGTAATACATCGACTTCTCGATCCTCTACACCATGACAAGTGCACCGTCGCTGCTCATCTTTGGCGGGGCTGGATTCCTTGGTCAACGTGTCGCACAGTCTGCTATTGCAAAAGGCTGGCAAGTCACCTCTATTACCAGGTCAGGTGCACCCCCAGCTACAGGACAAGATTGGGATAAAGTGCGATGGGTGCGCGGGGATGCATTCGAACCAGCAAGCTATCAAGCTGAGATAGCGAAAGCAAATCACATCATTAGTACCATCGGCATCTTGGACTATCGCGGAATTCGCAAGCAAAAATCATTACGACATCGTATTGATGCGATAGGGTCGACCTTTTACGATGCTGTCAAAGACACGACCACCTCAGATGCCCTTCAGATATACGACCGATTGAATCGCGACAGTCTCAAAGCAATCGTTGATCAAGTAAACAGTGCTAAATCAACAAATTTACAAAGCTTCGCGTATGTCAGTGCAGCGGATGGATTCCCTGGCATACCTAAACGCTACATAGAAAGCAAGCGCCAGGCAGAGCAATACTTGCAACAACAGTCAGCTTCGTCTACCTGGCGAACCATCATCTACCGACCTGGCTTCATGTATGCAGACTCGTCGCCGTTGTTGTCGGCACTTTCTCATGTCGTCGGCGTTACTTACGCACTCAATTCTTCTCTCGGTGTCAGCAATAAACTCGCAAGCTTAACAAATGGACAAATATCCCTTGGCGCTGCTGGTGTCAAGCCACTGCCAGTAGCGCGCGTCGCAGATGCTCTTGTGGAAGGATGCGCACTTGCAGAAGGAATTCTAGATGTCTACAAGATTGAAGCCTTGGCGGATGTTCGCTGGCGTGATGACATGATCAAGTAGCTAATCCACCGATTGAGCACTCTGTACACTACTCCGCGACGTCTTTCGCCGAAACAGGGGCCGCTTGACGGCTTGCTGTGGATTCACCGTTTCACCGACCATGACGAGCTCCTTCCCTCCACCTGGGACACTCCGCCATTCTCGCTTTGGCAAAGATACGGGCTTCTCGCGTTCTCTTGCAAACTTTTCTGAGATGCTTGTCGTGCTGCCTGCATCACTTCCATTCAATAAGCCCGGCCGTGCTTTTGACGGAGAAAAGAGGACCTTGCTTGGGTCGATGGTGTCAAAGGTGGTCTGGCTCAGCAGACTGGTAGAGCGCGTTCTTCCTTGATCATTCGCTGCTGGCATTTCTTCCACCACCTTGACCTCATCATCAGTGTCACTGTCGCTATGACTGTCGCTGCTTTCAAGCAAATCAGCCGCTTGCGCAACAGCCTCTTGCACCTCCGTATCTGTTTCGCTCGGCTCCAAGCTCTCCGTACACTCTGCATTGCGGATCCACTTGCGTTTACGTGTGTATTTGCCATACTCTTCCTTGGCACTTGGTTTGCGCCATGCATTGTCGAAATAGATCCAACCCTCGGGATCCCGACCCCTGCCTTTTTCAACGCGCCACGTAGAATCAATCCATGCCCACGTCACGGTCCGTGCTCTACCATCTTCTCCAACCGTCGTCTTTGCCGTCGGTAGACCGTAATTCGGCGGCGCTGGACATGTTCGCTCATCGAGATCTGTAAAAGGCGCTCGTTCATGCGGCAATAACGACGGTGTCCAGCCAAGTCCTAACCAGCGACGTTGATTCTCAAGCACTGCGAGGGTTGTTGTGAAGCGCGAGCCACCAGCCGTGACAATCGCAGGCTTCACCGTCGGCTCAAAGGCAACAGAGACCGGTGACTTGCTGAGTTTGTCGAGCATTTCTGCCTCTCCTGGGAGACGCTCAAGTCCGAGAATAGCAGAGACTGCCCAACGCACCGTATTGAAGCGCCAAAAGACTGTGCGGATGGTTTGAAACCACGGACTTGTGAAGGTGAGCAGCAATGTGCCAACCACAAGGATGATGGCACGTGGGCCAAGGAGCCATGTGAATACCAAGTAGATGGGCGTTGAAAAGACGAGCCTCAAACCAATGACTGATGATCGTTGAGGGTTCTCCCATCGGAACAAACTCATGATTGGCTCGAGATGGCTTCCTAGTAGATGAAAGCGCGCCCGCAATACATCAATCTCGTAGAGCGTTGCATCAATCACACGTTGCGCATCACCAATGGGTTCTTCAAAGTCTTCGCCCTTTTCCAAAGCACGCATAACACGTTTTGTCGCCGTCTTCTTTTTGAGGTATCCAATACCGAGAATGACCAAGATGGCCCAATTCGCTGCATATCTGCATACAAACTCGCCGTAGAGGACCACGAGCCACCACATAACGAGCATGAGAAAACTCGACCAGTGGTCTTCACTCGTCCATGTTATCCATCCAAGCGCTGTATTGAGTCCACTAACAATCGGCGCCAGCTGTGCTAGTGCAACAACAATACTCGGCGGTGTTTCCTTGAGGATATCTGCGCTGGGATGCTGTATATGTTGCGTCATGCCGGCCGGTGAAGACTTGCTGTCGAAGGATGCATAAATGGCGCGCTTCTCTGTGCTGATTCTTGGACCGGACATTTCTTCGAACGCCATGCAGGCGATAGAGTCCTATCAATGTGAACAAAGACAATATGTAGCTCAGTACCGGTTGTCGGTCTGGTCGTGCGCTTTTCCATGACGTTTGCGGAGACGGCGCCAGTCACATTTATTTATACAGCTCTATACGCTCTTGTCGCCTATGGGATCCCAATCAGTGACGAGGTACTCATCCAGCCCATCCAGCTCTGCCATGGCTGCATCCGACAGTTCAAAGTCCCAAAGTTGTGCATTCGCCTTGATGCGCTCTGCGTGCGTCGACTTTGGCAAGGGGACGTAGCCATGCTGTAAGCTCCACCTGAGAAGCACCTGCGCAGGAGAACGCTCATACTCCTTTGCAATCCTTTGCAGTGTCGGATCCTGCCATCGCTCAGCACGCGCCAACGGGCCCCATGCCTGCAGGACGATGTCGTGCTCTTTGCAAAATTGAACAAGGCCCGATCGGGTCATGAAGGGGTGCAGGTCAATTTGATTGACAACGGGCTTGATCTTTGGCTTGCTGTCAAAAAGCTCACGCAGATGCCGCTCGCCAAAGTTGGAAACACCAATAGACTTAATGAGGCCAGACTCGACGCCATCTTCGAGGGCACGCCAAGCATCCAGCCTAGCTTTCTTGTTTGGATACGGCCCATGTAGAAGATACAAGTCGATATAGCCAAGCCCGCATGCTTCAACTGATTTACGAATATCCGTGCATCCTCGTTCAAAGTTTGTGTTGTGCATCAGCTTGCTTGTATAAAAGATGTCTTGTCTCTTGATGCCTGAAGCTTGACAAAAATCTCGAATGGATTCGCCACACTCTTGCTCATTCCCATACCACTCAGCGCTGTCAATGTGGCGGTAGCCTGCTTCGAGTGCGTGTAAGACACTTTGACGGCATTGCTGCCCAGAGACCATATAGACGCCAAAGCCAAGGCGCGGCATAGACAGGCCATTATTAAGAGTAACTTTAGAAGTCAAGGATAACGACATTGCGACGATAGCGTCAACAAGCGATAGTTTACAGGTGTCGTAGAAGATCGAACCTTGTGCAATTGTCGTTGAAGAGTCAACTATTTCAGATGGCGAAGAAAGACCATGTACGAAGGTAAGTAGGACGAGCAATGTTTGCCTATTCTGATGCACATTCAGACATTGGCATCACCTGCTCCATGCAGCCTGAAACGCAACGGCCGCTTTTATCCACACACGATTCCAGTCGCAAAACTGTTTCAAACCGTCTCGTCTTTGCCAACGGCTTGCATATCAGGTCATGCCGAACGCTCAAACGCCCTCCATTCTGTACCGATGGCGAGAATCAGTATTCTTGTGATGTGCGCAGTCGCTGGTATCTCTGCACACTCAGTCATCACTGCCGTATGATTCCATCAACCAAGTAGACGCTGACCACAGGTCTTGACCGACAGCAAGATTCAGGGAATTGGCCTTGGCGTCGATGCAACGTGAGTTCGTCCCTTCTTATATGTCCCCTCTAACAACAGAAACTTTCGCAACTGCGTACGGAGATCCGTGGAATGTACCAGCTAACAACAGATGGATGTCATTCCCTGCCAACAAGACTCTCCCATCATGCGCGACGCTGAGCTGGCAGCCAACAATTTCGGTTCCTGCGGACGTACTCAAGCAGGTGGTAATATCGACACCTCTACCGCTATTGAACAACACATTGATGCCAAAATGGTGCCAGAAGTGACGAAAGGCTCGACAGTCACGCTACAGATGCATCAAGTCAATGGCGATGGCGCAGGCCCATATCAGTGTGAGATTGACGAGACGGGTACAGGATCGACATTTGTCAAGGTCAAGGTTCTCAAAGACGTTCCAGGAGCTGCAGGGCTCTCAGCCACGCGGCAGACGTCCTACGATATGAAGATTCAGTTGCCGAGTGTACTTGCATGCAAAGGTGGCAGTACTGGTCGCGTGTGCGTCATGCGATGCAGAAACAGTGCGTTTGCAGGTCCTTTTGGCGGCTGCTTTCCAGTTTCGCAAACAGATACAGAAGGTCGAAAGGACGTCTCTCCAACTGGTGTCACGACAAAAGCCAAGATTGAGTCCATTGAAAAGCAAAAGGTCGAAGCAGCAGCGCAGCTCGGTGCAATGAAAATGACGAACCTTGTGGGCGTGCCCAAAGTCATGATGGCTGCTCGCCAAAAGGATGGCATGATGCGTATGCACTCCTTACATGGCGCACACTAACACAGCAGAGCTCATGCCAGGACAAACAGTGCCTGAAGGTCACACTGCAGAAAAGACAACGCCAGCTTTCATCCCAGTCAACGTCCAAAACGTAAGTTCAAAACCCTTGCCAGTGCTTGACCCTTCCAGTCTGTCAAACAAATATTGACGATAAAGTAGATTCCAGATCCAATCGATGGTCGAATGAGCGCTCAACCAAGTCCAGACCAGCTGGCAGCCATGAAGAATCAGAGTCCATAAACTTGCTTAGCGCACAGGTATGCTGTTGTAATCTTGTTCTTGGTTGCGTCGACGCTTCTCTAGAGTTGGCCGAACAATCATTGCGTATGCCAAGAGGCCGCCCCTTTTGTTAGCTGTGACGCTTGCGTGGCAGCTTACGTGATGAGAATAAAGCCAATGATGATGCCCTCGTCCTTACGCGATTCTCGCTGGAAGCAAGACTGCGTGACTACAATATCCGACTCGGCGTCGTCCACAGAGGGGCACGTAGCAAGGCCTGATTTTGTCAAACAAAAGATGCGAGTGCAGTCATTGCAAGGCCTGGCGGGTGTTGCCAGGACATCTTCGGTAAGAGGCACTATGGCTGAGGATTTGCCGCATGTGCATTTGCAGTAGCTGGGTGTTAGAGCAGATGCTGCCTGACGTCGGCTTACGAGAGTGGTTTTGCGGCAAAGATTGAAAGCAATGCACAGCTGAAGAGCAGTAGGATGGATCTGAGCTTGAGCATAGTCAGTGAGCCACAGCTCTATAATAGCAGATATATGGTTGTGGTCTTGGTCGTTGCAGTTGAAGCGTGCGACCTTGAAAGCGCGACAGAACTACCTCACAAGTTGTTATAAGTGCTACTTCCTATACAGGCCTGCATCTCCAATGCCATGGCCCTGGCAGTCGGGAAATGCTACGACTGATGGAAAAAGCGAAGCAATAGCTCAGGAGACCAACGCTGTGCTCGACCCACGCACCTGGCTAGATACCAATGTGCTTGTTCCTGTTCTGCTTCTGACATCTGCCTCACTAGGCGCCTATCACTTGTACAGTCGCGGTCTCAGGCGTTACCCGACTATCGACCACCTGCCTGCTCAAATATACGGCTCAAGCAACCCAAAAGCACGCTCTCGCAGACTACTTGGTTACGTGACTTCCGTTGGTGACGGCGATAATTTCCGCTTCTTCCACACACCTGGCGGGCGTTTGACTGGCTGGGGATGGCTTAGATCTGTGCCTACTGACAAGAAGGCCTTGCGTAATCAGACCATTCATGTTCGTATCGCTGGCATTGATGCGCCAGAGCTGGCTCACTTCGGCAATCCTGCCCAACCGTTTGGCAAAGAGGCACTGGACTGGCTGACTAGTACAGTCCTTCATAAGCGCGTACGCGTACGTATTCATTCGCGCGATCGGTTTGACCGTGTCGTCGGCAACCCAGAGATGCGTCGATGGCCCTTCATCTGGATCAAGCGTGATGTTGGTCTCGAACAAATCAAGGCTGGCATGGCAACAGTCTTTCGACAGGGTGGTGCAGAGTATGGTGGCTTGATGGATGCTATGGAACGTGCCGAAGGGATTGCGAAAGCTGCCAAGAAGGGCATGTGGAGTCAGGGGAAGAAGCTTGAAACGCCAGCAGCATACAAAAAGCGGACGCGTGGAGAGGATCATGAAGTTGTGACGGCAAGCACACCCAAGATGGCAGCAAAACAAAACAACAGTGTACTCGCATGGCTCAAGTGGTCGATCGGCAAGTGATGCTATTTCCTCAAGTTGACAAATCTCCCGTAAAAAAGGGAGGGCGTTGATGGTTGATTTCTCGCCTCTGCCAAAGACGGCACACTTTTGCGTGTTGTGCTGGATTCCGGCAAGTCTTCAAGCTTACTTCGTGTGCTTGATAAGCGCACAACGCCTCGGATCTTTGGAGGGCTGTGTTCTTTGGACTGCATACCCGGTGTTGGTGGCAATGGGGCGGACGTGTACCAAGGTTGCGCAATCTGAGTCGTCTTCCCTTCATCTCCTGGCTTAACATTCAGCAAAACTGGTCTGGATTCAAGAAACGCATTCATTGCCACGTCCATGCGTGTTACGGCATCCGGCCAATCAGCTGACAATTGCATTTCCTGGACATCACCTTTGTCGTACTTCTGCGTCAAGGCTGGCGTAGGCATGGGAACCGACACAGCACGAGGAAGTGTCCTAGAAGAGCGATACGTCGCAAGATTTTCCCTTGAAAGATTAAGTTGCGTTACTTTGTGAGCCGTCCGAACTTGCTGTTGCAAGCGTCGACTGCGCAAATCAAGGGCTACAGTTGCATCCATAGTGCCTGTTCCCTGGCGGAGTCTCAGCTCATCCTCTGGTCTCGCATTATCTCGTTGCGACAGCTCCACAAATGCTGGCGACCGTGGGGGCGCAGGTAATACCATCGAGTCTGGCATCGACAATACACTTGCTCTGGATCTCATTTCACACCTGCACAAAGACCCTACAACGCATCGAGCATTTGGGCCTCCTCATATCAAATTCCCACACGGCCTGAGCGGCCTTGAGGTTTCAAGGTTTGCGTTTCAGCATAAATCATGGAGGTATCCCTGCGCCCGAGTGACGTCTGCTGGATCTCCCGTGTTGTGATCTGCACCCTGCTCACGCCCTATCATCCTTCTCATCCGGGCTACAAATGAACAAGCAAAATAAGACTCATGTTCGTCATGCTCATTGTTGGTTGCAAGAGAAGTATGGAAGCTTTGTCGAGCGATTCAGAGGATCACTGTGTCATACCTTGTCAAGACCATGATAGTCTCTAGCTTGGACTGCTTAAATGGTGCTAACTTTAAAAAAAGAATCTCACGTGCAGGATGGAGTCTCCGGTAGTTGTTGTATTTGCTATTGATACTGTGGTAGAAAGTGATCTAAGACGCTGTTGAAAGGAAGTTTCATGTCAGGTTGTCATGGACCAAGAACGTTTGAATCTAAAACATTAGACTTCCGCCATGAAGCATTCCAATCTCATCGGGCCTGACTTCAGGCCTTTCACCGACGAGATATACCATCCACATACCTGCTTGGGAAATATAGGTTTCGGGTGCGTGACGTCTTTACCTGTCTGGCTAGGAGCCTTGCAATAGATTGCCCCACGCACGCCGGGAGAATTTGGCGGGCCAGGGGTTTTGAACCATTCGACACCAAAGGCGTCTGGAAGCTCAGCCTTGGCGACCAGATAGCAGAAATCGGCATTGAGCAGTTTCGAAATATCGCGGTTATATGCTTTAGCATTGAACCAGCCCGGAATGATGTGTTTCTTTGTGTCTTTTGTGTAGACTGGCAAACTCAAGGGTCCAGGTGCAAAGGGTGCCTCTGTCAGCGATACTTCTTCCACTTGAGCCAAGAGAATCTCATAACCGCCGCCAGCAAATTTCGTGAAGAAGTAGGCTTTGTCTTTGTAATCATCGCCTTCTGGATAATGTTCGGCGTCCACTGAAAACCTAGGTGGTTTATCCTTGATAGATGTCGTTTGAAGAGCGTCGACTGGCACAAGCAAAAGCCACAACAGCTTCCAGCAAGTGATAAGTAGGAGGACGGAGGACATTTCTGCTGGATTTGCACCTATCGGGCTTTGCGTTGACAAAAAATGTAGTTGGACTGCATATGGAAGGGAAGGCGTATTTATGCCACGTACGCTTCAGCAGGAGAGTCCGTGTAAAATGGCGCAGCAGTGCCCCTGAGCTCATGATCAGCTACAACCTTGGAAATCAGCAAAAACTCATGCATAGAAGCTCGGCTCAGCTTGTCCAAGAATAGAAGCGGCTAGACCATACTCACCACTTACTATTTGTAGCTTCAAGGGGTGGAAATTAGTCTGTAAATACGGTGTGAAGCACATTTATATTTGGATTGCTTGTCGATAGAACAGCTAGCGCTTTGCGTCATCTTTTAAGCTGACTACCTTGAGAGGACTGCGACATCGGTAGAAAGCTGTGTAGACAGACATCTGCAATGGATCGTTTGAAAAAGCTTACGGAAATTTGCGGGAAAGTGTGGCCAAGCTCTACCCTTGACTATATCTCGAGATGGCATGGCCAGATAATTGTTTGCAAGACGCAGGATGATAGTAGGAACGTCACGCTGTGGCAGAGGATGCTGTCAATTACTACAACACTAAATGTAGTGAAAAGAATGTATTGCTAATACAGAATCAGCACTTGGCTCTGCGTGCTAACCAGTTTGTTTTTGAGCAGTCCGTTCTTTGCTTTAACGCCTACGAGTTATTAATCGAAGAGGTGTACCTCATGGTCGTCCATACTCAAAACTGCTTGCGAGAGAAGTATAGGGCCTCCATCTTTCATCGATATGAGTGTACACCGTCCGCTCTTAGAGGGACCATGGCCTCATACTTTGCCAGGTACCATAATGATCTCGTGCTTGGGCTGCTTGAAGGGCGCTAAACGATAACCTGCTCGCAAGTACCAACAGAAAATTTGGCAATTATTGAGTTCGCTATTGATAATGTGGTAGAAGATGAAATGACCTATGATGTAGACAAGACAAACTACCTTGTGGTGATCTTGACAGATGGAGAAGTTCTGAGACAGTGGGAATCTCTGCTTTTGGCTCTGAGATTCCGCAGAACCAAGGAAATGTACACGACGCTGTTAAGAGGGAAGTTTGCTGCCAGGCTATCAATTAAACCAGAGACGATTGAACTCAGCACATTAGACTTTGTTTTTCATGTAGCAGTCTAGTGTTATCCAGCCTGCTGGTACCCATTGATACTGCTGGGACGCCTCGACGTACCATCCGCACACCATATCGGGATACATGGGTCTCGGGTGCGTGACATGTTCACCTGTCTGATCAGGAGCCTTGCAATAGACTGTCCCACGCTGAACGACTGATTCTTGCGGGCCAGGGGTTTGGAACCATTCGTCACCAAAGGCGTCTGGAAGCTCAGCCTTGGCGACCAGATAGCAGAAATCGGCATTGAGTAAATCCGGAATATCGCGTTTATATGCTTCAGCGTTGTACCAACCCGGAATGATGTGTTTCTTTGTGTCTTTTGTGAAGACTGGCAAACGTAATTTTCGGGGTGCAAAAGGCTTGTCTGCCAGCGATACTTCTTCCACTTGAGCCAACAGAATCTCATAACCGCCACCAGCAAATTTCGTGATGAAGTAGGTTTTGTTCTTATAGCTGCCTTCTGGATAGTACACACTGCTATAGCCCGGTGGTAGGTATGGAGGTGCTATCGTTGCTTTTGCCGTTGCTGAAGGTCGTTCCGGAAGTGCGTCAACTTGGGCCAGTAAAAGCCATAGCAATTTCCAGGATGCGATAAGTAAAAGGAAGGAGGACATGTGTGTTGGATTCAAAGCTATCGGGCTTTGCGATAATAAGACTAGAAGTTAATAAGAGCAAATGGATGGGAAGGTGGTTTTATGCTGCGTACGCTTCAGGAGGAGAGTCTGTGCAAAATGGCGCAGCAGTGCCCCTGAGCTCATGATCAGCTACAACCTCGGAAATGAGCAAAGTCTCAGGCATGGGGGCTCGGCTCAGCTTGCCTAAGGATGGCACAGCTAGATTCTGCCCTCTACTTACTGTATGTAGTTCCGGGGTTTGAAGACTAGTCTTCAATTGCAAGTGCAATTGTATGTGAAGGGGTATCTACGGTTGAACTGCTTGTCGTGAAACAGCTGTGGTCTTACACCAT
This sequence comes from Protomyces arabidopsidicola, assembly GCA_003568695.1. Classification (NCBI taxonomy): domain Eukaryota; kingdom Fungi; phylum Ascomycota; class Taphrinomycetes; order Taphrinales; family Protomycetaceae; genus Protomyces; species Protomyces arabidopsidicola. Next base: position 67,344 of record QXMI01000103.1, read on the forward strand.
GCTTACAATCAGCTTTTCTAACCATAGTTATACACAGAGTCTGGTAAGCTGCGCATAGATAGCCGGTAATGCTTCCTTCCAAGGAGGCTTGCGGTTGCGAAATTATATAGGAAATGGTGGCCCAGCTCTACCCCTGAAAGTATTTCCAGATGACACTGCCAGATCGTTGATTGCAAGACGCAGAGCTGACAGTAGGAAGATCAAACTAGATAAGTATGCTGGTAACTGCTCCATCCATTAAATGTGTAGAGGAAATTCATTGTAAATACAAATCAAGCGCTTGGCTCTGTATGCCGTCCAGATAGTTTATCAACAGCTCGTTCTTTGCCTCGTCCCTCGACTGAAAATGAGGAGCTTCGCGAGCTTGAAGTGAAGGAACCTGCTTGACGGAGTCGCAGGTTGCCCATGCCGTCATCCTTCTTGCTTCGCTTCTCTTTGAGTTCCTTGAGACGATCGTCATCTTGCGCCAGTGCATCGATATGCAATCCTTCAAAATTGTGCTCCAAGAAGCGCTTCAAGTCGGGGAGTTTCGCTGCATCAGGCATAAATGTTCCACTAGAGTTGTCAATCACCAAGGTAAAGTCGGAAACTTCGTGCTTGTGACTCGAACCTAGCTCCCCCTGACCGTTCTTATTAAGGGCTTCATCTGTTTTATCTTGACGGGCTTGCTCACGCTTCTTTTTGGATGAGAGTTTGAGCGTCTCTGCCAAAGTTTTGTCTCGCTTGCGTTTTGAGAGGCTTTTCCTGACATCGCTATCACCCATGGACTGGATATTGGCTGTCCCTTGGCGAATGTGTAAGATGAGTGATTCATCCTTGACGACCGTTTGTGGCAGGACTGTAGTTCCATCGCCGTCTTGTTGGCTCGATGACTGGTGATAGGCATGTTCTTGCGCATCAGCATCACTCTCTTCCTTTTGCAAAAAGAAGAATTCGCCAGAATACACAACCTCTGTTGCGGCATTCGAGTGCATCGCATGCTTTGAGAGATGATTGATAGCAAAACGTGGTCCAGTCTGGGTGAAGTGCATCACACCATCGCCTGTAATGGCATAGGTGAACATCCCTACGCCTGACCCAGCATTGGTCATTTCAAGGAATCGCGCAGCTGCATCTTTTGGGTCAACACTGCCGACAATGGTCCGTGCATCAAACCCATAGATGGCGGCATGCTGAGATTTAAGTGCACGACGGATGAGTTTGCCACGGACACCGGAACTGTACATCATGACAATTTCCTTGCGCTTTTGTGTGAATTTGAAGCGCATGTCAGGTATGGCGCGAAGGTGTAAACGATATGCAAGGAAGCAAGCGACACTGGTCGTTTCATCCTTAGTACCTGCTAGACGCCCTAGCAGGGGAGAGAAGTGGATGGAGTACCGGACTGGACCGACGAGCGCAGGTTTCGGGCGATCTTCCTCATCCTTTTTGACAGTCAATCTGATCTTGACAAGGGCATGCTTTGCTTTAACGTCTTGGAATAGACCAAATGACCAGAGGTAGGTCAAAATGTAGACCTTGGCGGATGCTTTGCGCTTCTGTACTTTGAGAACAACCTCCTGCGGGCCCTGATCACACATCTCTGCCAGACCCTTCATTGCAAACGAAGCAACACCCAGTCTGTCATTGTTCATCTTGCGGGGATCTTCATCAAATATCCTTAGCTTGAGCTCACTGCCCTCGGAGATACCCCCGACATGCCACGTATCTTCTTTTTGCCATGACGGATTTCGCGTCGCTCGGCAAGTGCTTGTCCGATAATCTAGTTGATTGGCTGTCTTATGGCCTAGGATGGCAATAATGTAAGGATCTGAATTAGCGCCCCAGATATCGCCTATCGGAAGATTCTCTCCAGACACAAATTGTATCTGGCACTCGTAGGTAGGCGCCATTTCAGCTTGTAATGCTAGTGCTGGTCACCGAGCAGAGTAAGGGGTCGACTAAGTGGAAGCGGTACTATTGAGCTCAGGAGGGGTGTTGCAGCTTGTTTCAGCACGCACAACAAGAGTCTATCTAGCAAATAGAGCAGCAACCAAGGAGAGTAAGCACAAGGACCTACAAGTAGTACAAGTAGTCTCAGGTGCAGCTCAAGTCGCTCTGATGGCTGGACAAGGAACGCCAAGACATCGTGCACGTGACCCAAACCGCAACACCCAAACAGGCGACGTATTCTGCAGTCCTCCAGCGGTATCCAGCCAGCAACCGCCGGCCTCGTTCCTTTAGCTCTCTTGTACAAGCCCCAGTGAATCTAACCAGCATGTCCTGCGGAGATTTCATTCTTTTGGTTATCGCGCTCATCTGCCCGATTCTCCCTGTCGCCATCAAGCGCAGCATCTGCTCCGTTGATTTCCTCATCAACTTGCTCCTCTGCCTCCTCGGTTTCCTACCGGGCCTCATCCATGCTTTCTACATCGTGCTCAAGTACCCGGAACATCTGAATGGCGCATCTCTCAGTGATCTAGAGCAGCAGCGACAAAGCGGCGCACATGTCCGTCATGGCTATCAGCCCGTTCATGCAAATACGCATCAAGGACACCCACAACAGCTGGAGGGGAACTTGCAAGGTGTTTATGGCACGCCTGGCGCACAATCAGCAAAGAAGCAGCAACAGCAGCCTGCGAATTACGGCGCAGTGCAAGGATCGAGCAGTACGCAAGCGCCACCTGCATACACGCCAGGGACGGATGATGTACAGGCGTCTAGGGATCGCAAGACATAGGCTTGCATGTGTAAATCCTCGTAATCATTCATTCAATCATTCATTCATTAATTTGATTATTCATAAGAGAGCTTGTCCATTTCCTGCGCCAACAAAGCTTCATTTGGATCGCGCTGTGATGTGCTTGCATCTGCTGTGTCGAGTAGAAGGCCATGTACGCGTGGCCGAGTGCGTTCTTCCCGCCAGGCAATTTCTAGCAATCTAGTCCATTTCTCTGCCATCAGATTACCACAACGATCTCCGAGCCTATCAAGACACCTGACCACCCATTTTCTCCCTGCGTGACTCTGCAAATGTCGACCAGCGACAAATAAGCAGCCAGAGAGATAGTTCAGCGTTGCAATACTGGTCGTACTGCCTGCTGTCACGAGAGGTGCTGCAAGTTGACAAAGCGTCATGGCTTGTTCGTGAATTTTAGCAAGTTGACCAGGCACAGTACTCCGTTGAAGTCGTAAAATGAGTGTCTCTGCATAGAGGCAGTGAAGCAAGATGGCAGCATCGCCCCCTGTGGCACACATGAGACCTGGTGCGAAACAATCTGTTGTGGTGCCTGCTGGGAAGGTCATGAGGGAGAGTGGAAAGTGCTCTCGCCAGGTTGCTAGGAGCGCATCGATAAGATCCAGCTGCTTTTCTGTGGCATGCACCGACAAATCTGCTATCATGACCTGGATCTTCATGAGTTGTGCAAACAAAATACTCATCTTGCCATCGAGGCCCAGAAGATGTTGTGTATCGAGGAGGCTTGGATGCCAAAGCAAATCTTCCACATCCAATACACTCGGCGTCTCCCGCATCCAGGCCGCCATTCGATCATGTCTTGCTACCGTCCAAAAGAAGAATCGACCAACTGGATGGGAGGAGGCCCAAGCTGCTTCACGCAGCCATAGTTTTGCACTGAGAATCCGTGCTGTCCATTCCTCAACATTACCGGTAAGGTAATCAAAGATGAGCAAGCAGCAGGTTGTCGCTAGACACATTTCGGTATCTTCATTTTCTAGTACTGTGCGATGCAGCAGACGGCGTTCAGCATCTGCACGAAGCTTATACACCGTTTGTAACGTTTGCTGATCCAGTGCTGATGGAGTGATGGGCGACAACGCTGTACTGCGCAGATACTGGATACCTGAGACTGCCAAGATCGCTAGATGCAAGGCAGGGAAACTCACTGATTGCCTGAGTACAGCTTGCGACCAATAGGTCACATCCTCTTGCATGAGTACAGGGCTGCACAACAAAAAGGAGACACAAGATTGCCAATGTGCCAAATATCGATGTCGCGTCTCTATTGATATGCCAGACATCTTGAGCAATGCAAGGAACGAGCGCATGAGGGTGCTCACCCCTGTTGTATCCACAAGCATTTGTTGTACACGTAGCAGGATAGGATGGTCAATGAGGTCGATCTCCATTTGCTCGCCTGGTGGCACATCAGAGAGCATCGTTGCGATCAGTGCATGGGAATTTTGTATGGTATGACGACGTCTGTGCCGTGCATGCGCTGGCTTCTTGATGGAGAGGGCCGATAGAGAAGCGGCGACATGATCTACTGCATCTTTTGTAGGCTTGCCCATCTTGCGATAAGGTCAATCGGCCAGCGCAGACATGGACTCGGAGCACGCGCTACTCAGCAATTTAGCCAATGCTTAGCTTTAGAGTACTTGAGGGATAGAGAGCACTGGAAGCAAGTAGTGGTGCAGACACACTTCTTGACTCTTGAGTAGCTGCGCGTCGAGTGTCCACGATCGCACGCTTGCAACTATTTCACCGCAAACACCTCTCACTCCCTCTTCGCCCTGCTCCTACACCTCAGAGATGGCTCCTGCACGCGTGACAAAGCGAAAAGCATCGAGCCCCGTGCTGAGTCCCTCAGCTGCGAAAAAGGCAGATCGAGCAGCCCTCCTCGCAACCTCTGCAAAAGGCCATCGAAAGCGAGACTCTGTCGCCTCTTCACGTTCTTTTGCTCCCACACCGGCCCTTAATGAGCCGCCGCCTGCACTGGATAGTAAAGCTTTGCTGGATGTGTATGTCTTTGGAACTGGCAGTATGTGTGAATTGGGCCTCGGTCCCGATGCAAAGAACAAGACTGTTAAGCGGCCACGACTGAATCCTTTTCTTGCACGGGAAGAGGTTGTTGATATTGCTGTAGGTGGTATGCATGCTGCTGCACTACTCAAAAATGGCAAAATTATGACATGGGGTGTGAATGATCAAGGTGCGTTGGGTCGCGATACGAGTTGGGATGGCGGTGTCGTGGATGCAGATATGGCGGATGATAGTGACAGTGAAGCAGAACAGCTCAACCCAAAGGAATCGACGCCCACGATTGTGGAGCATGCACAGACATTTGTAAAGCTTGCGGCGAGTGATTCGTTAACTGTCGCCATTGATGCAGATGGTCATTTATGGGCTTGGGGTACATTCAGGTGTTCTGATGGCATCTTGGGTTTCGATGCGCATTCAAAGGTCGCTGCACGACCACAACGGCTGGTACTGCGAGAGACATTTACAGATCTTGCTTGTGGTACCGATCACGTTCTTGCGTTGAGTACCTCTGGTAAAGTCTTCGCTTGGGGCAATGGCCAGCAATTTCAATTGGGCCGACGCGTTGTCGAGCGTACACGACTCAATGGACTTGTACCGCGTGAGTTCGGGCTCAAGAATATCGTTGCCATTGGCTGTGGCTCGTACCACTCTTTCGCCAAGGACAAGGACGGACGTGTATTTGCATGGGGCCTGAATCAATTTGGACAGTGCGGCATAACCATGCAGGAACTTGGTGAAGATGGCGCTGTGATTGCTGTGCCAACGTTGATTGATGGACTTGCAGGCATGGATATCAAGCAAATCACTGGAGGTGAGCATCACTCAGCCGCCATCACAACAGATGGCGCCTTGCTGGTCTGGGGACGCCTGGACGCGTGTCAATTGGGACTCAAGCGCGATGCACTACCAAGCACAGCTGTGAGCGATGCCTCTGGCAAACCACGCTATATCCCAACCCCAACACCGCTTGTATTTGACGGCACTACAAAAGCAGTTCAGATTGCATGTGGCACGCACCACAACATCCTGGTGGATGAGCAGGGTCATGCTTGGTCCTGGGGCTTCGGCGAGTCGTACCAGGTTGGACAGGGCCCACCGGGGGAGGACGTCGAGGTGCCGACTCGGATTGTGAACACGGCGACAGAGGGTAAAGAGATGTGTCTGGCCGGTGCTGGAGGCCAATTCTCACTGCTGTGTGCACGCCGGCAGCAGTAGTCTGCTGCCCAATCCACTGTATCTCTGTATTCCATAGGCCGTGCTCTCCTTCTCGGCTGTATGTGACTGTTGTATTCCCCTCTGCGTCATCGATTCTCCAAGACGAAAGACCAAGACTTGATCCTATACCAAAGACTTGATCCCATACCAAAGACGATTATCATGTACAAGGTCACAGCAGAAGACATCTCACTCGACGTGACCAAGGAGCAGGTCAAGCAATTCTTCGCCTTTTGCGGCCGCATCGAGGACATTGAAATCACCAAGGGCCCCAACCACCAAACTGCGATTGTCACGTTTGAGCGTGCCAGCGCCGCCAAGACTGCATTGCTCCTCCAGCATGCTCAGCTCGGTACCTCTTTTGCTTTGGTGTAAGAACGTATGCTAATCATCAGGTCTGAACCAAATCAAAGTCTCAACAGATGATCACAACCTGGACGACAGGGACTTGGCAGCACACGAGGAAGGCAGTGACGTCCCTCAAGAGCACAAGCCCCGTACGGCCATCCTTGCAGAAGTTCTCTCGCACGGTTATCTCCTCGGTGATACGGCCATCCAAAAGTCCATTGACTTTGATAAACAAAATGGCATTTCAGCAACCTTCAAGACGTACCTGTCGTCACTCCAGGAGAAGGCCACGCAGCTTGACTCGCAGTTCAAGGTCACCGACAAGGCAAAGCAGGTCGACGACAAGTTTGGCATTACAGACAAGACAAAGTCGCAGGCAACCGGAATTCAAGCGACACTGCAGCGATACTTTGACTCACTCACACAACACCCCGTTGCTGCAAAAGTACTCTCCTTCTACTCTGAGGGTGTGTCGTCTGCACAGGACATCCACAACGAAGCCAGGCGCTTGGCAAACTTGAGGCAAGGCAATGAAGACGGCACTGGTGTCGCTGCCAAGGCTGGTGAGGTGATTCACGAGTCTGGAGAGAAGGCTGCTGAAGCTGCTGACGCTGCTGCTGCCCATATCCCTGAGGAGAAGGTGCCTAAACTCGGCTCAACCGCTTAGGCTGCTTCCTTCCCAGTGAGTCTATAGATCTGTTTCGTAGCTTTGTTAGAAATTCAAATACAACAGACGCCGACGCCAAAAGACGCGACAACCAGACACACACATGGGCGGCTACTTTTCCTCCTTCTTCAAGGGCCTTCTAGGGACTAAAGAGATTAGAATATTGATTCTAGGGCTAGATGGAGGTATGTTTCCTTCTGCAGCGACGCGCATCGTCGCGCTCTTTGCCTGCCGTCATACTTTGCCCGACTAATATACTGCAGCCGGCAAGACAACAATCCTCTACAAGCTTTCCATAGGCGAGGTCGTCGATACCGTTCCCACGATTGGCTTCAACGTCGAGACAGTAACCTACAAAAACCTCAAATTCAATGTATGGGATCTCGGTGGCCAATCGAGCATCCGGCCTTACTGGCGGTGTTACTACGCTGATACACAAGCCGTCATCTATGTGATTGATGCAGCGGATACAGACCGAATCTCGATTGCAGGTGAAGAATTGGCGGCGATGTTGGGAGAGGAAGAACTTGCAGAGGCAAACTTGCTGGTATTTGCAAATAAGCAGGATCAGCAAGGTGCGTTGACGCCTGCAGAAGTTACGACGCGGTTGGGATTACATTTGCTCAAGGATCGGAATTGGCGGATTGAAGGGTGTAGTGCGATTGAAGGAACAGGCCTGGCAGAGGGCCTCGATTGGTTGGTGACGGTCATGAAGGAGGGAGGCTAGAGGTATCTTTCCTGTGGCCCACATCATCTGCATCTCTTCTAGCATTGTATGCGTGTATCATCTGTTCAAGAGCCTGGTTCCTAATATGGACGCGGCCGCTGTGCTTTCATCGCGAAACGTATCTAGCGCCTGCTTTGCTCTACCAGAAGCAATACTCTCCCTGGCCAAGCCCACAGCAGCTCGTTTATCCTGCGTCACGCCAGCAATCACCAAGAGTGCCGCACAATTCAACAAGACATAATCCAAGATTGGATCCCCTGCTTCTCGCTTGCCGTCCAAAATCTCAGCTAGCATTGTTGCATTGTCCGAGGGTGAACCACCTGCCACGCTACTCAGCGGATGCCGACTCAAGCCGAACTGCTCTGGCGTGTGGATTTCTTGGATGATGCCCGACTCTGGTGTATAGATCCAGCAGTCCGTCTCTCCAGCCGGCGAGAGTTCATCGAGTCGTTCACGACCACAGACGATCATGCAACGTCCATGTGGATTCAATTTCGCAAAGCTCTCGGCAAAGACACGACCGAGTTCAGGTGAGTGGACACCGATGATACGTGCGTCGATGGGCGCAGGATTGAGGAGTGGGCCGAGGATGTTGAAGATCGTTGGGTGCGCAAGGCCTTTCCTGATGGGTGCCACGCGTGCAAGCGCTGGATGCCAAATAGAAGCTAGTAGGAATGTGAATGGGCTTGTGAGGGAGGGAATCTGTCGAGGCTGGAGAAGCAATTCACAGCCATACGATTTGAGGACATCAGCAGACCCTGAAGTGGAGGTGGAAGCCTTGTTGCCGTGCTTGATGACACGAATCCCAGGGACACCTGCTGCAACAACAGCGGCGGTCGTAGAGACATTATAAGTATTGTGGCCATCACCTCCTGTTCCGACAATATCCACACAGACTGGATGTTGGGTAGCTGTCGGCAGAGCAGCGTCTTGATGAGCAAGCATCGCATCTACTGCATCTTTGCGCGTATGTGTCTCGTCTATATGCCACTTTAATGCAGCATCACGCAACACAAGAACAGCAGCGGCAATGACATCTGGATGCCGATCAAGCTTTGTCTCATGCAGCTTTGTAAGGAATTGGGCAATGAGGTCAGATGAAGCAGATGGGTCAAGAATTTGAGAAAAGCAGCTGGAGACGAGGCCTGCTTCTGGTTTCGGGGCAGCGAGAAAGTCTTCCATGCGGCAGTCGATGGCCTCGCTTGTCGTCTGTCTCTTCTCAGAGCAGCAGCACCTCGAGCCAGAGTAGTTGTAGGGCTGCGTTGTTCTCTCACGACTTCGCCTGCAACCAAATCCTCAAGGCGAAAATCAACAAACACAACACTTCACACCAACCATGCCGGCAAAAGCGCGCAAGTTCGCCCAGCTCTCCCCTCAGAAGACGCGGCAATCGCCCGCAAAGTATCTCAAGCTCACTGAGGTGGATGATGCAGAAGAGCGACGCGAAAGAACCGCGTCGAAACTCGCCAAGACGCAGCAACGGACACAATCCATCTTGAACGAGTATGTCGGCCCAACAAGCGCGTCGTCTCCGTCGTCGAGGAGATTGTCAGGTTTCAATCCAGACGGGACTGTCTCTGCTATGCCAAGAATGCCCATCCTCGCCAATTTCGAGGAGTGGATGAAGTTGGCAACAGACAACAAAATCAATGCCGGCAATTCGTGGAACTTTGCGCTGATTGATTATTTCCATGAGATGTCTTTGCTGAAGGATGGCGACAATATCAATTTCCAAAAAGCCAGTGTCACGCTGGATGGGTGTATTAAGATTTACACGAATCGCGTTGATTCTGTTGCCACAGAGACTGGCAAGCTTCTCTCTGGCTTGTCATCAGGAAAGCAAGCCGCCGACTCGGTCGATGCAGACGGTGAAGGTGAAGACGAGGAAGCCGACGACGACGAAGAAGGTGCCGCGCGTAAAGCCAAGAAGAAGGCCAAGTCATCAGGCGGCAGCACCCTTGTCAAGGACTTTAGCGCCATTCAAGCAAAGAAGCTTGATATGGAGTTCTTTGTTGATCCACTCTTTAAAAAGACATCTGCAGAATTCGACGAAGGCGGTGCAAAAGGTTTGCTGCTGAACCACTTGAGCGTCGACCGCAATGGCCGTATAATATTTGATGCTTCAGACGCATCAGAAGAGACGGCTGAAGAAACGGATGACCAAGACTATGAGGTCGACCTGAACGCTCTCGGCCAAAAGTTCTTTCCAGAGCTGTTCGGGCAAGAAGACGACTCGACTGCCGATGCGCTCGCTGATTTGCACCTCTGTCCATCTCTCAAGGGCTTCACTACAGACTCGGCAGTCCTTGACATCCCTCTCCTTGCAAGTCTTGCAAGCGAAGCAGGGCAGCATGCAACAGATACCGACGCGAATGAACCTGACCATGACTATGGCGATGGTGGCTACGATGACGGTTTTGGTGCCAATGAGGGCATATCTGGCATTGTCGATGTCTATGATACAAATGAAGAAGCTGAATTTGGTCAAGTCAACGAAGTCTTTACAGAACAACTCACACACAATATGCCTGGGCGTATGCAAGCGACAAGCGAAACAGCCATCTCTCATAAGGGCCAATCAGATCAACATCACATGTATGCGCAATTCGATGACATGTTTAGTAAGAACTGGGCCGGACCTGCACACTGGAAGATTGCGCGACTCCAAGCACAAAGCAGCGCTGCAGCTGCAGGTGTCGTGGTCAAGAAACCACGCAAAGAGAAAGAAGTCACGACGATTGACTTTCTCACTGCGGAAGGGGAGGTAGATGAGGAGGTCATTTTTACATCGGGAGGTGCGACAACCATGTTACCCAAAACACAGTGGTCTAGTAAGACGCGAAACCTTTTACCAGAAGACAAGCACTTCAACTCAGAAGCCCTGCTGAGTCTATTCATGAAGCCCCAAGCAAAGTTGTCCGCTAGGCAAACAATGCAACCAGCATCAGACGGTGAATTTGTGGATATGGACGAGAACTTTTGGGCGCAAAGTGGACAGGAACCCGAACGACAAGGTCAAGCGTTTGATGCAAATTTCTTCCAAGATGGCGAAGATGCTGGCCTCGGTGAGATCCATGGCGCCTACGATGACGATGATGAAGGTGGTGATGCCTTTGCTGACGCAAAAGAGGATTTTGGACCCACGCCAGAGCCATTCTTGCAGGATGGCGAACCGGGTGCGACGCAATCGAGTGACGCCACCGACTTTGGCAGTCAGTTGCAAGCGCTAGGGAAGCGCTCAAAGCCAGAGTACGTCAATTTCGCACGCACGGCAAAGAAAGTGGATGTGCATGTCCTCAAGACCAATATTTGGGACAAACTTGAGCTTGTCGGTGCCGATGAGGCGCCTGCACCGGTTGACAAAAAGACGACATCAGAGATTGCAATGGTAGGGGAGGAACGCAAGTTCACAGAGATTGTGCAGTCCCTCACGTCTGTCTACCCGGACCGCCAGATGTCTGACATTTCTACCAGCTTCTGCTTCATCTGTTTGCTGCACCTGGCAAACGAGAAGGGCCTCGAGATTGTCGGCGAGGAAGGGATGCGTGAGCTGACTGTCCGACGTGACGAGACTGTTCAGATGGTGGAGGCCGTGTAAACAGGCTCTGGTCAGCCTTGCCGGTGTAATTTTATATTGTAAGCTGCATGTTCTATGTAGTATGAGATGTACAGAGCTGCCCTTGTCCTCCCTGGGTTACCGAGTGAGCAAGGTTGTGTGTCTTGTCTCGTCCTGCCTTCGTGCGAATCTGAATTTGGGAAGCAGGAAGCAGATTGACCGCAACAAGGCACCAGCAGCTGTCAACACCACCAAACCAGGCCGGCCCTTTTGTGTTCAGTGGACCATGAGTGGTGGTATATCTATCATTCTCCTGAATGCTCGCGGCTCACCTTCTAGGATACCGCACGCCAGATTCGCGTCGCCCAAAATCCGCGAAAGCGAGGACTGCGTCTGATCCATATTCGCGTGATGTAAGGCCCTCTCTCGCAATCAAAGGTCCGCCACTAACGCGTCCATCAGGGCACAGGTCTCTCTACGAGATACGGTTCTAATGGCGATGTGCCACCCGGCGGCGCAAGACGCTCCGCACCTCCTATGAGTATCGATGCCTTTCGAGAGAAACCATCCTACAGGCCTTCACCAGGCCGCGGCAGTGCCAATCCTTTATACGACCTCCTCGACTCGGATCGTATTCCTAGGAGACGACCCGGACGAATACGGTCACGCTCTCCACAACCTCCACGGAAAGGCGATCGCGACTTGATGTCAGAATTGAGGATGCGTGATCCGCACAGCGGTGACTTGCTATTTCGCAAGTCGGCACATGCAAGACACCCTGATAGTGTTGATTTGAAGCGTCCATCACAGCCTGGACGGCTGGAACCAGCTGTTGCTCGACGTACCGCAAAGGACACTGTGAGTGAGGTCCCCAGAGGCCCTGGCGGTAAAGCAAATACAGAGAAGGGCGAGACGAAAATATCTAGCTCCGTCTTGGCACGTCCGAATGCACCTGTGTACTCGGCAAAGCCTATGAAGACCAAGACTTTGTCTATACGCGGAGTTAGCTCAACGAGTGTTCAAATCCAAAATCTTGCACCGGGAACGACACTGCGAGATATACAATCTGCAATCAAGTCAGAAGTTGGGGTGGAGGTGGAGCCAAAGGACTGTCATGTCTTTGCAGTGAAGGGCGGTACATTTTGCGTTGCGGAGATCAAGTTCGAGGATCGCAAGACGGCACTCAAGACGATTGATGCATTCGACAATGCCGTGGCAGATGGCTATAAATTGGAAGTCTCGTTGTTGCTGGACTCGCCAGAGTATGAAGCGGTGCGCAATATGTCTACCGTCTCTGGAACACAGCACGTCGGCGGTGGCCAGTCGGGCACTTGGTAGGCAGCTGATCATCATAGAGAGACTCAGGCGGCCGACAAGCGGCTGCTCTTGTAATTGGTATTGGATGGGCCTGTGCGTCTTCCTTAATGTTGCACCGCACAGACCACGATCACAACCCAACGACGCCATTTTATGCTCTCAAGGCTTCTTCCAATTGCAAGGCGATAGGGCCAGACCGGATCTCTGCGCTTCTACGCATGCGCTTTAAATCTCAAGCTGCAGCCACTCGGCCAGCTGGCAAACAAGATCCTTTTCGTCTGTGCGAGAAGCTGACCTCCTGACCATCTCCATCATGCTTTTCTGCAGCCGCTTCTCCTTATCTGGAGCGGGCCGCTTCTTCAACGTCTCCCATCTTCCATTGCTGTCTAGATGGCTCAAGCAGACGTGTTGATGCCTCCAAGTCGTTCTCCATCTGCGCCAGTGAGCAGTGGACCGATTTCGAGACCTTCACTGCCAAACAAGCCACTTAGCAAAACCCAGCGCTTCTCAAAACTGCTGAGTGGAAAGCCAGACGCCCTACGCTCAAAGCGTTCAGCATCGTCTATGCCAGATGGCTCCTCTATTGAGCCACTTCCTCTACCAAAACCAAGCAATTCGAGCTTCTTTCGACGCTTGTCGCGCAAATCCAACTTGAGTCGGCAGCAATGTCAAATCTGCGATGAATCCCTGGGTCTCTTGGTCTCTGGCGAACGCGTCTTGACCTTTATGTATTGTCATCATCTGGTGCATAGCCATTGTCTACAGGATCAGGACAAGTACTCGGATAGCCTGGTGGAAGCGCCTTGTCCACTGTGCTGCAAAATCAAAGATTCCATCAAGCCCGAACCGCCCATGCAGAATTGGACACCTAATACCGTGAATTCTATGCCAGTCATGTCTCCTACCCGAAGTAGCACGGGGACATTGGGTTCCAAGTCTATTGCTGCGTCCATCAGAAGTTCCGATGCTGCCATCTCTCCAAGAGGTGTGCCTCCTATACCCAAAGCCCGGATGCCAACAACAACACGAGAAATCAAGCGTGGTATGCGTATACCCTTTCCCAGTGTCTCCATGGAACTTGCCATGACGGACTACAAGGACATGAAGAAGGTGTCTAGCGATGTGCCAACAACGCTTACAGAGCTCATGCTCACAGTAACGGTGCCTGAGAAGTGCGCCAACCTCGGCAACAATTCTATGTTGACGCCACCATTGACCGCCCCTGCCCTAAGTTCAATGCGTATACACAGTCCTGGTACGGCACACTTTCCAATCGCTCTTACAATCATTGTTCAGCTCGAAGACGGAGATCTCGAAGAATGCTCAACCCTCAAGTCGGCCTTGCTAGACTTGTACGAGCAAATGTCAGAATTTGACAAGATTGGTATCATTGCTTTCAATGCAGCAGAGGAGTATACCCAAGTGTGCAGCTTGGCTGGCTCGGTCCATCTTACAGATCTCATTCGATGCATCAAGGGCATGGCGCCTTCTTCCGCTGTTCAAGATAATCGAAAACCTCGTGGTTCTTCAACTTTCACCTAGTGGCAACGCGGTGGCCTCAATAAAGTCTTTGAAGTGGCTCTTTCTGGGTCCAAGCGAGATAAGCGACCAGTCTTGCAGAGACAAATCTTCTTCATGTCCAATCTCGTCCCGAAGCTACAACCTGACCTGATGACTAGGATTGCTCGCCAGCGCATTCACATGCACGTCTTTGCGATGGGTGTTCAGCGCGATAGCCTGGCCATGTTCCAACTTGCACATCGGACCGGTGGCCAATTCGTGTCAGTTCCAACGCTGAATCAGCTTGCGCAACGTGCTCTTGCCGTTTTGTTTGGCATCTTTTCACTCGCCTACACACAACTGGCGGTTGATGTGGAAGTCCTTGATGAAGCCGGGCAGACTGTTCCTTGTTCCATTTGCTCTTCGCACATGCGTTTTGACACGCGACTCGTCGATCAAGGTCTGCGCTTGCATTTCGGACCCACTTGCCACGGCGAATCTCGTCAAGTCTTCATCAAAGTGGATAGGCCAGCCAACATACTCTACTGCCAGATTACACTTCGTGGTAAGTTTACCAATAAGCAACGAACCTGGACAGGACTCAACCATGTGGTCTTGCCTGTACCTGTTGTGTGGAAAAAGCCGTCGCAGACGTTCCAATTTCGAAAGCTAGAGGAAATCGCTGGGGCTATGCTTTTCCATGCCGTTGACCTTGCTTCGCAGGGCAAAGTTGATTTTGCGGAACGCGTCATGGATAAGACGCGTCGAGTATTGCTCAAACAAGCTGAGACGCACATTAGTACAGCCTTGGGGAGTAAGCAAGGAACAGGCACCAAAGGGGAGGAGCTGGCAGGCTTGATCTTGTCCCTTGAGGGAGACCTGGACGATTGGCTCAATCAATTCTCAATGGCACAAGATGACTTGCCCTCCGTTCAGCAACATCTTCTCGCATTGGGCCTGGAGATGGGACGGACACTGCTGATGCAGCAGGCATGGACGCTTGAAACAAACTTGAATTCAGTTGCTGGGTTATACGCATGCAAAGTTAAATTGCTAAAGGACATGATTGATATGGCAGACTCTTGCTTTTGAAGGTAGAGAAGAGGTTTAACCCCTCGTACGAATACAGATGCTTCTGGCTGGTCCATAATGAATATTATTGCTGCTTTGTCTTTAGTGCAAGCTATCTTTAGCTTCAGTCAGTAGGGATTGCACTTCCATGATTTCATCAGTGAGGCAAGTCACGGGTCATTCGTCTAGCGTGAAGAATTGAGCAGTCGTGGTGTAGCATTCTGGAGGACTAGCAGACAGCAGCTCGGCTTGAGTAAGCAAGAAGTGTTCACCACCTTTATTGAGGCACGACAGTATATTTTAGTTCGCCAATGCGCATTACTCCCAGGTTTTTTTGATGCTCGATTGTGTCCAAGCAAAGCCACTACGTCCACTGGGTTTGCAAGGACGAGAAGTCCATCAGGCGTCTATATATGAGGCTATACAATGGAAGCTACGTCACTTGATCCATTGTCAGAATCGAGCATCAATAGCAAACTGTTGAGTCTATGCCAACTGCCCATCTGCAGTTGCCTCAGTCGTGATCGAAGTCTGGAAGGTGTTCAGATGCCACAATCAATCCTCGACACTAGCAGTGCATATCTCCGATGCGCGTGGGAAGTCATACAACGATTATAGTAGATGAAAATAGATAGACAAAACATTCAAACTACAAGGAAGGACTGAACCTACGGGACGTGTCTGTCAGAGTCGTATATTAAACGACAGCAGCTTTATCTCGAACTGAGTGTCATTTGTCGACTTTGCATGCTGTCGGGAGATCGCCAAGACGAGGATGCGCATTCCAATTAGCCGAAGGATTGTGGCAGTAGAGATGCAGATCAGAATGGCAAGAAAGGGAAAACCATGAGGTGCCTTGAGGGGTAGATGCCGGGAGAATGTCTACCACACATCTGACTTCTGGGCTTACAGGCACAGGATCATACCATTGACGAATAAACGTCTGAGAGGTACACTACAACCCAAGTGCGAGGTCTCTGTGGTCTGGAACGGATAATTGAAACCACTCATCGCCAGGAGCAAGAGCTTGTGCTGTCTTTCGAAATTGAGGCACCCTCGCGATTTCTTTAATGATGCTTAGGCGATTGATCAAGTAACAGATCCCTGGATTCTTGCTGATCCCCTCATGCTTAGCCTTTGATCCTGGCTGCGTTAATGTTGGAATGCGGCTGAGCTGAGTAGGACTTGAATCAAGGCCGACTGTACGAAATTGACCACGATGGACAATTGTTTTCTGCGACGCTGAATTCTGTTCCCTTGCAAGGGTCAGATACCACAGTTCCGTGACGAAAAAGGATGGGCCCTGATGCGCCTCAGCAGAAGCCTCGCTCGCTGGAAACATGACATTGTAAGCTTGGCCGAACTCGGGGAAAAAGGGAGATTGACCAGAGACAGATTCCAGCCACACACTCAGAATAAGCCAAAAAGTGAAGCACTGAAGGGCCAGCGGACTAAATACGTGGCCCAAGCAATGCATACGGATCATCGTGAAGTGTATTGTTACGTGTCGGTTGTGTATGGGTGGAAAGATCCAGTTGCAGCGACAGTGGAAGTTGGCAGCAGACAAGAGATTTGAGGCGACGTGGTGTTTGCGACTTCTCACGACTGAGCTCCTTGCAAATGTCACAACAGCTCGGACGCCGTTACCCCGTACATCTCAAGCTAGCTGATTCATCAATTTGCACACTACAATTGTTGGCAAATAAATATGCTCGCGTATCAGCTGCGCGTGCGTCGGCGGTCTCTTTGCAGCGGCAAATACACAAAGGAGAGTAGAGAGGTAATTTACGAAGGCTGTAATGAACATCACTACTGCTATTAAGACAATGACAAATAATGCTTGAGGCAGTCACCTGACAGCTGCTCACTATAAATTCAATCACTGGCAATGATAGTAGTAACAACTGGAAGCCAACTCGAAGTGCGGTTTTGAGAGGTATTTCTCACGCTGAGAAATTCAGGGGTATACCTATTTCTGGAAAGGTAAGCTATTAAGCTGCAATCGAAGCGTGTTGTGAATCATGAAAGCATCCGCGTCTTTAATAGGTAAGTGTCGAGTCAAATGATGCTCTTTTAGGCTCGCAGTCAACTCATTACCTCGCAGTTCTGGCACTGTAAACTCTCTTTCATTCTAGATCACACTGGGGTAGTTAAAAGCAAAGCAATCTACGCCACTCAAAGCTTTGTGAAGCTCCGAAAACATGTTGTTTGCATGAGAGTAATCCTGATGGCGCTACTATTTGGGGACCTTGAGCAGAGACGGCTTCCGTGAAGATTTGCGGGAAAGTCTGCTATAAACGCGGCTGAAAATTATACCTCGTCAGACTGATCCTAGCTAACAAATATTCTTCATTGCGAGGCATGGTATGAAGATCCTTATACTGCTAAATTAACTCTGCACGACAAGTTAATCATGGCTGAGTTGTGCACAAAGAAGAGAAATGGAACTTGATGGGATGCTCAACACGCTCCAGCTGGTGGCAACATGTCTACTGTAAATTCAGAGCTCATTTGCAGCTGGAGCTCGAGAGAATTTTTTGGCTTGACTTCCATAAGACCGTGTACATCAACCTGAAGTGCAAAGTCTGCTATGCATTGATGAAAAGCTCGTGGTCGTAGCCTTTGTCATGAAGCTAGTCCGACGATGATGCCAGTCAGTAGAAGAGGAGGATAGAGCACAGATCAATATAAATACAGGCGCTAATGTGCTGAACTGCGAGAAATCACGATGTGAATCTAGTGGTTAACAACCTGTCAAGAAGATAGAAGACATACTGCACATGTGCTGAAAGGCAAGTGATTTGCTGACCATCCTCCGTAAAGACTTGTGCTTGGACCGAATACTTGCCGGGTGGAATAACCTTTGGCAGCTCAACCACGCGTTCGAGCGCCAATGGACCTGCCCTAATTGGACACGCGAGATCGATCTTCTCAGTTTGTTCACACAAGTCGAGTGTGGTGTGCAGGAGTCTGATGAGTCCGTACTTGACGATGATGTCAACATAGGCGCCTTGCCGGATGTCTTCCTTGATGCTGCCTTCTGCGTAGATTGTGAGGTTTTGCCCACGCTCTGGTGGGTTAGGGGAGAGCTCGAGCCTGTCTATGCTGATGAGATCGTCCTTGGGAGGGGGCAGCTGGCAGTAGTCGATGGGTGAGTCACCGGGGATGTAGGTGTGAAGCTCGTTGGCTGTGACTCTTGGCGTGCGCGCTGCGAGGGAGAGTGCAGGCAGAAGCGCTGCAAGGAGGGCGAGTCTCATGCTTGGTCTTGTATCCTGTTCTACGGACGAGTCTATGCTCTTTGAGTGTTCGTCTGGGGCGAGCGAGCGTGCGTGTCTCTTGCCTCTGGTCTCGAGATGTCGCTGGATGGCTCCGTCACTGCATCACGTGGGCGCGTCCAGAAGCAACAACGCAACACAGCAGCGACACAGACTACCGCACCAGCATCATGTCCTCAGACTTCCCTTCCCTCGACGAGTTCGAGCAGGGCAACACAGCAGCACGGCCACACATCGACACGCAGCCACAGCAAGACGACCTGGGCTTCTCCGACTTCACAGGCGGCCATGCATCGGCTACCTCCACCAAGTTCCCAGATATCGGCGACGCAGGGGACCTGCTCAATGCAGAGGAAGACTTTCAATCCGCCTTTCCACAGCTGGAACAACAGCCTGCACCTTCAGGCATGATTTCGGCACCAACAGAACCCTATGTCCCCGGTTTCCAAACTGCCGCTACAGCTGCACAACCCTCCTCAGACTTCGCGAGTAGTGATGAGCCAGAGGTTGTGCGAGAATGGCGAGCTAGGCAACAACAGCAAATTGAGCGTCGCGACGCAGAATCAGCAAAGAAGAAGGAGAAGCAGATTGCTGATGCGCAAAAGCAAATCGATGACTTCTACGACCAGTACAACGCAAAGCGTGATAAATCTGTCGCTGCCATTAGAAAGGAGCAAGAGGCTTTCCTGGCAAAGCGCGATGAGACGACGAGTGGCGGCACAAGTTGGGAGCGTATAGTCAAGCTGATTGATACAAAGGACAAGGCCGCCGTTCGCGGTGGCAGGGATGTGAGCAGGATGCGTGAGTTGCTGCTAGATTTGCGCAAGGACGCGGATGCACCTTCAGCGGGACTGTAATTGCTTTGTAGAAGCAAAGTAGATAATGGTCATGCCCTTCAAGCTCAACGACTGCTGACCGGAGATGTTTTTATGTTGGTACAATGCTTTTGCTTCTTTCGACATTACTGCAGAGGATTCCACTTCTCCTCTTCCTGCTTCGCCTTCTCCTCGCTTGGCGCAGACTGCTCAGCCCTCACCTCATCCTCGGGCTTCTTGCTCACTTCACCTTTGCTCGTGCCATAGCCGGTCGACCGCTGAAACTCCATCAATGCACTAAACTCAGTGCCTGGACGCGACAACTCTGCATAGGTGCCTTCTTCCACAACAGTTCCATGCTGACCGAGCACGATGATGCGATCTGCCCGTCTGATGGTTGCGATTTTGTGCGCAACAGTTAGCGTGGTGAGCGTTTCCGTTCGCATGAGACCTTGGATTGCATGATCCACCGCCACCTCACTCTTCCCATCCAATGCACTCGTCGCTTCATCGAGAATCAAGATACTCGGGTTCTTGAGAAGCGCACGAGCAATGGCAATCCGTTGCTTTTGCCCACCACTCAGCTGTGCACCACGCGTACCCACATTCGTTTCAAGACCTTCTGGGAAGTCCGCCACAAACGAACAATTCGCCTTTCGTGCCGCTTCAAGCACAGCACCGCGCGAGGCAGAGGGATGCGCATAGGCGATATTCTCCGCAATCGTACCGGAGAAGAGAACGGGTTCTTGTGCAACGATGGCGATTTGCTTGCGCAGTCGTTTGAGGTTGTAATCGCGCAAATCCGTTCCATCAATGCGAATAGCACCTTGGGAAACATCGTAGTACCGTAGTAGGAGTTGTGAGATTGTTGATTTGCCACCGCCAGAGGGACCACAAATGGCGATATTCGTGCCTGGTTTGACACTGAAGGACAAGCCATCAAAGATCTTGATGGCCGGACGTGTTGGGTAGGCGAAACTGACATTATCGAATTCAATGATTCCCTTGACGTGAGGTGTTTGTTTGCCAACGGTGCTTTTGATGGAGGGTTCACGGTCGAGGAGCTCGAACAGTCGTGTTGCTGCGCCCAGTCCCTTCATGAGTTCCGAGTAGAAGCCAGACATACCAACAAGGGAAGAACCAACATACCCGGTGTAGAGCAAGAAGGATGAAAGCTCACCAATAGAAATAGCACCACTTGTTACCATTTGTCCACCAATAGACAGGATGGCTAAGATGGTGAGATTACCAGAAAGTCCCGTACTCCCGAAAAAGACACCACTCGCAATAGCTTCCTTCTTTGCGAGGTTGAAGATCTCTCGCACACGCTCGCTGTACCGTCGTACCTCCATCTGCTCCCCCGCAAATGCCTGTGCAGTACGGACATTGCCGAGTCGCTCTTCAGATACTTTCGTCAAGTCACCCAGTGCTTCCTGTGTCTTTTTAGAAAGTTTTCGAACATAGCGACCGTAGAAGATGGCGCCAAGTGCAATCGGTGGAACGATACACATCATAATCCCCGTAAGTTTGAAGGACACCCAAGCCATCATACTCAGACCTGCTGTAGCACTCACCACGGCACGTAAGCCATCACTGACATTTTGAGTGAGAGACTTGCCAACAATCGTCGTATCTGAAGAAAGCCTTGAGATCAAGTCACCGTGTCGATTGGCATCAAAGAATTCACCATCCTGCGCCATGGTCCGTCTAAATAAACGCGTTCGCAGCTTTGCGACTATACGCTCGCCGATGATTCTGAGGAGCAAGACACGTCCAAAATTGGCCATACCACCCACCACAAAGACGACACCGAGTGTACCGTAGAATTGCGTCATGGTGAGGCCAAAAATCATGGGATTCGGCTCTGTACTTGTTGCAAAGTCGAGAATCTTGCCGATGGTGAATGGAATAGACATGCTGACACCGCTACTCATCAAAAGTAGCGCAACTGCCGCTGTGAAGGGTAACCCCTCGCCTCTGGCAAGTCCAAAGAATTCCTTTGCACTCACCTTTTTCATTGCAGCTTCCTCATCGCGTGTACTCAATTTGGCAGACAAGTTGACTTTCGCAGCAGCTGCTGCTCGGTCTGTGGGTTTGAACTCGAGTTCATTCTGTTGCTGCTGCTTGTCACTCGCCTCTGTCGTCTCTACTTGTGCTTGCTTCCATAATCTGGTCGTATGCCGAAATCCTCGCGTTTGTATGGACAGCACTGTATTGCTCCTGGATACGACTGACAAGAGAGGGGTTTGACTCGGTAGTCGCGGCGATGACCGACTTGCTATGCCTAGATGTCTGGTGCCATTCAGCCGAAGTTGGGCGGGGACACGACTTGCTCTGCGTATCATCGAGAATATAGATGGCCGCGGGGCAGACCTTTCCACGAGAGGGTCGAGCGAGCGAGATGTCCTATCTCTGAGCCCTGTAGATCAGACAATGGAGGTACGTCGACAGAGCACTGAATGAGTGGATGTCGTGGGTTGTTTCTCGTCGGCTTCGAGATGTCATTTTGAACAGCAACGACCACCTGGAAAGCACTTGAAAGCAGTTCAGCATGGTCATGGACTACTCCAAGTGGGACAAGCTAGAGCTGAGCGACGACTCTGATATCGAAGTCCATCCCAACATCGACAAGAAGAGTACGGCCTCATCGCTTCCATCGCTACGTAACTAACGACAGGCTTCATTAAGTGGAAGCAACGCGATATCCATGAGAAGCGCGAACAGAGGAAGCAGCAAGTCGCGCTGTATCGCTCAGAAGTCACGATGAATAGTGCATTGATGGGGTATATCGAGTCTTTGATGCATGCGCTCAAGCTGCAAAATAGCATCGAAGCGCCTTCAACCATTGTTGCAAAATACATGCAGAGCCTGCCTTCAGAACCGCCATCACCCGGTGCAACGAGCTATCGGGAGATGCTGGAGAACTTGCTCAAACAGCTCGATGCAGAGGTGGCACCCATTCGCGAGCAGGACCGCGCCTCTGCCCTTGCGCACAAGCTCTCTATGCACCGTGACAAGCTGCTAGGCATTGTCTCTAAGCGTGAGGGCGAAATTCGCAAATTGGAGGAAGAAGATAAGCATAAAATTACATCAGAGGGACTACGCGATGGCTTCAACTACTCGAGTGTCACGAAAGTAGAGCCTGAAGCGCCCATCAAAGAGTCCTTCCTCAAAAAGCACCCAGTCAAGCAAAAGCCAATAGAGAAAGGAAAAGAAAAGGCGCAAGTACAAGCAATCGAGACATTGAATCCACACGCGACTCCTGCAGATATTGCAAGAGATCAAGATGTGAGTGCAGGCTACGAAGCGGATTCAGATGTTGAAGTGGAGGACGCAGAAGACTTGCCAGATCACATTGAGCCTTCCGCTATGGGTCGCGAATTTGGTCAAATTGCCACGGGTGATTATGATGCGTCGCTCAAGTTTATTGGCAAGCACAGCAATATCCTGCGCGATGAGACTGAAACGGATGGTTTATTGATTGATGCGTATTATGCAGAAATCAAGGGCAAGTCAATACTGGCAAAGCAATACATTCACCAAGGCTTGCTCCTGCAATACTGCCGTCAACTGGGACGTGATGGTGTTGGACTCTTCTTTTCAAGGATGAAGGATAGGCAGCACCGTGCGTCAAAGCTCTTCTTGGATGATGTCGAGCAGACATATGGCCGCATCAAAATACGTGCTCAAGAGGCGATTGAGGAAGATGCTCGAATTGCACAGGATGGCGAACAGGAGCCTGTTGAGCAGATACAGCTGCACGCCGTTGACCCAGGCACGCAAATCACTATACAAGTACCGCCTGCAGACCACCCGGATTCGGATGTTCAAGCGTGTCGTGCCATCTTTGAGAGCTTCTCGCCAAATTTGCAAAAAGCACTCGAGAGTGGCCAGCTGGTTGAGATCAACAAAGTGCTGGGAACGATGCAAGTGGAAGAAGCAGAGCAAGTGGTGGAGTTGCTTGGAGAAGGTGGCATGTTGGCCATTGAGGAGGAGATCTTGGATGCCACCAAGCCAGACTTCAAGATGCCAGAGCGCATGACGAGCAAGCAGTCTGAGGCTGACGCAGAGTCAAGCAGGACTGCAGGGGATACTGGCGTGAGTGCCGTGGACGACGTTGACTAGCATGACAGTGATGAGCTTACAAGAACTAACGTAGCGCAATCACAAAATAACGGCTGCTGCTTACTTGGCCATCATCATCTTGACAAACTCCTCGTAATTGATGGTGCCGCTGTTGTCGACATCCGCCTCCCGGATCATCTCATTGACTTCCTCATCTGTGAGCTTCTCGCCCAAGTTCATCATGACGTGCTTCAGCTCTGCTGCTGAAATTTGGCCATTGCCATCCGCATCAAATACCTTGAAGGCCTCCTTGATTTCTTCTTCGGAGTCCGTGTCCTTCATCTTACGCGCCATCATTGTGAGGAATTCGGGGAAATCAATTGTGCCATTGCCATCAGCATCCACTTCATTCACCATGTCTTGCAGCTCTGCCTCTGTCGGGTTTTGACCTAGTTGTGTTAGCCTATGTGAGCTTGTGGTAAGCAGAACGCGTACCGAGCGATCTCATGACCGTGCCGAGCTCTTTGGTCGTGATGTTGCCGTCGCCATCCTTGTCAAACAGGCCTAGCGCGTTAGCTTGTCATTCGAACCTCGACATGCGCGAAAGCAGGGACGCCCGCAGGAGGGCCTGCCGTGTCGTCGTAGTCGCAGGAGACAGCGTGACGTACTGAAGGCTTCCTTGAACTCGCTGATTTGTTCTTCTGTGAGATTTTCGCTAGACTGTGTGACGTTAGATGAAGCCTAGGAGTCTTGACAGACAGACCATGATAAGCAGATTCTCTGGAGCACGGCACGCTGGCTTGTGTCTTGCTGCTTGTTGTGTCGTGGATGCAGCCTTGGTCTCGTCTTGTCGCGGTTCGTCCTCTTGCGCTGCGGACTTGACACAGACAACGAGCAGTCTCGACAACTCCCAATCTGCTCGAAGGACTGTTGCTGCTGCTCTGGGGGACAGGGATATGCTAGATTCCTGCTCAAGCTGATACTTCTCATTTCTGCTGCCTAGCTCATGGCGTCCCGGGAGCGAACAGGCCTCTTTCTCTCCTTTAGAGCAGCCTATGACCACAATTCCTCCTCTGCCTTTCGTGGCTCTCGCTATAGCCTAGACCAAGATGAAGACAGGCAAATGCTCCTTGCTCAGTCTGGGCCAGACTCTTTAGCGAAGTCAGATACAGTCATTGCGATGGATGTGCTGCCACCACGCTGGGTTGATATGACTGACGAAGTGGATGAACACCTTGCCAAGATTCGCAAGATCCAACAACAGCAGCTTGAGCCGCTTCATCGCAAACACATGCTGCCTGGCTTTGACGATCGCGCAGGGGAAGAACGCGAAATTGCAAAACTTACAACAGACATCACCCGCTTATTTGCACACTGCAGTAGGCTCATCAAGCAAGTCCAGCGGCAAGCACAAGAGCCTGAGTTACGCGATATCGATCGCTTGATGGCACGCAATGTGACACAAGCACTCGCTGCGAAAGTGTCGGCGGAAAATGGAGAATTTCGCAGAGCTCAGAGTAAATATCTCGCTCGAATGCGTGGCCATATGCCTGCACGCACGCTCGCTGTCGAGCAAGATGTCAGGAGAAGCAGTGATGCTGAGTCGAGTGTCGGTCTGTCAGGTCAACAGCTACAGCAGCAACAACGGCAGAAGGGCGGCCGAATCGATGCAGTCATATCGCAGCGTGAACGTGAAATCGATGCAATTGCACAGGGCATCACTGAGATCAGCCAAATCTTTCAAGAGCTCAACAGCATGGTGATCCACCAAGGAACCCTGCTTGATCGTATTGACTACAACATCGACACCATGCATGTTAGTATGCAGCAGGCGTCAAAGGAACTAGTCAAGGCAGAGGGCTATCAAGCACGTTCAAGGAAACGCAAGCTGATGTTGCTCTTGGCATTGCTCATCCTTGCAGCGATCTTGGTGCTCATCTACAAGCCTATTGCGAGACGGCGTGCCTCGCCACCCATCATTGACCCACCAAACGGCATTGAGCCAGAGGTACACTTCAAGTAGACACAGTCTAATTTAATGTCATTTTATGAATGCGTTGGGGCTCGAGTAGTCGTTTCAACTTGTAGGCATGGGCTAATTTGCATGTCCATGCGACTCCTGAGTCAAATGCAAGCTGTGCAGATGGAAGAGCAACAAGCTGACCTGCCTCGCTGATGATTACCGGCAGCGTGAAGCGAATAGAGCCGCGAGCACGCTTCAGCAGAGAATTGAGCTCGGTTTCCTTGTCCTGCCGCTTAGCTAATTTGCGCAGAAGAAACATATCGCTCTTCCTCAAGCATCGTAGACGCAATCCTGAACCTTGTCCATGTATCCAAAACCGACGATCCCATAGGATTGAGTCTTGCTTGAGCTCGATTTCCTCTGAAGCTTGCCACGGTTGTCTCCAAACTTGGCAGAGTTCGTCTTGTCGGTGCCAGACAAGACCAGCTGCAGTGACTTGACCTTCTTTGGCATCGCGCAGTAATGCCAATACGGTTTGCATGCTTTCCAGCTTCACCGACGTCGATGGTGTCACAATCTCTGCTAAGCCTTGCAATGCAATGAGCGCTGCATCCCTACTGAGACTGTTGAGCGTCACGAATCGAAAAGAGAGCGTACCAATCTGCTCGTCAACAGATACCTCAGAGCGACAAAGCACTTCAGCTAGCCGCAGCTCGAGATCCCAGCGATCCCCTTGCAGGTCAGAAGAGAGTCTTACCAAATTGGTTGGCTGCAGCGCGACAGGCAGGCGCATACTGCGCGTTTCGAGCAAATGCCGCACGGCATTCCGCATAGTAAGGCTCGTATCCCTATTGCTGATATCTTCATACCATACTTCTCCCATTGCCTCGCATGTTGCACGTAGTCTGGCCTTGGGCAATGTCAAGAATGGTCGGACGAGCCGAATACTAGACGCGCCATGAAGGCTACATCCAGAAGCAGGATTCCAAGCAATTGGTCGGATCCCAGACACACCTCGCCAAGACACACCGTGTGCGAGTCTCATCAACACTGTCTCTGCTTGATCACCAGCATGGTGAGCGAGAAAGAGATGTGTGGCATTGTGACGCAAACAACCAGCTGTCAGTGCTTCGAAACGTCCTTGACGAGCCAGCTTCTCCACACCTCGACTTGTAGCATCACGGGATTGTCTTGATAACAACGCTTGAGAGATTGTTTTCGGTAGCTTCAAGACTTCATGCCGTATGCCATGACGCTCCATACGAGCGTGTAGGTGTGCTGCTTCACTGCTCGACTCTGGTCGCAAGGCATGATCAACAGTCAACGCAACGACATCTTCAAGTTGTTGCCGCTGCTTATAAAGCTGTGAGAGGAGGAGCAGGAGAGCAAGCGAATCGACACCGCCTGAAAGGGCAAGTGCAATACGGGGAAGCTTTGCGGTCGGCCACGACTTGACGATCTTCCGCAAGCATTGATCAAGTTCAAGAGTGGAGATACATGGCGCTCGAGAGGTCATGCAGAGAGCAGCTGTGGACACTTAAATTCGCCTTACCAGGCAGGACCTATTTTATGACTATAGAAAGGCATCGGTTGTGGTTGTGGAATGTTCAGAAAAGGTGAAACTTTTAGTCTTGACCGCCCTCTAGGCAACCAGACAGCTCGTCGTGCCGCATCTGACAATGCATCGCGCATGCTCAGTGCTCTTCTGTCGAGGTCTTTCTCCTATGTAGACTGCTGTGAATGCCGGCAAGCCCGACTCTGCTAACACCATGACAAATCAGAAAAGGCCAGCTAGGCAAGAATCACAGGGGTCGCTTGGACATCACCCGTAGTCTACACTGTCTGGTCACTTGTCTCTTAATTGCAGCTCACAGAGAGTATTATTGATCAAAAGCGTTGCGAATGGCGGTCAGGAATCAAAAGCTGGATGTGTCAATGATGCCTGACAAGATAGTTGCCACTTCAAGATTTACCTTGAGTTTGATGTTTAATGATCTTTGTATGATCTTTGTAAACGCGATCTTTACCATTGCAAAGAGAGTCCAGAGATGTGATGCTATCAAGAATCAAAACTAGATCAAAACCAAAATGTACCATGCGATGCTGATGCGTGATGTCCATGTCTATGTGTAGAGCACTTCCGTCCTTTGTGCAAGTGTGCCTTGCTTTCTCGTCAATCCTTCTATCAAGAAAGGCGACGCCTTGAGCATGTCTTTGCGTAGTGTCCTGCACCATCACACAAGCCGCACCTGCGTGTCTTGGGTCGCTGGGACTCTTTCCTTGAACGTTTCATGACAAAGTCTGGATCCTGTCCATCAGAGGACATTTCTGGAATGGCAGTTCTGATTCTTGGGCGAGTACGCTGCTCGACTTGATCCACGTTGAGCTCCTGTAAGGGTATGCGAGGCTTCATGCTAGTCCTGGCGCGTTTGACAGACAGTGCTTCAGCTGAGGGCGAAGAGGAGCGCTGGCGACCTGACCTTGAGGATGCGATTGAGTGCGCGTGGTGAGAGGTGATGTAGACAACTGGAAGTATTTGAGAGAGGTAGGGCTCTTCTTTGAGCTTTCCGAGGAAGGGCATGCTGGTCTGGTGTGTAGCTGTAACTGTAGCTGCAGAGGTGCGATGAGCTGAGGGTGACACAACCAGCTGCAGAAGGCACGAGCAGGCAAGCCCTGGAGCTGAGTGGTCAAGGGGGACTAAGCAGACTACGAGGCACGCTTCTCATTGCATCCTCTCCATCGCAGTGTCAGTAAGGGGTCTTCTCCGTCGTCCTCACTCAATGCAGCTGTACTGAGCTCTGGCACTGGATTGAACCTAGAAGAGATTCTGAAACAGATCCAACTCGTTATGAGCCCTTCTCCCAGCATCTTGGTCCAGAGTGTCTCTCAGTATCAATACATGTATAGGCCAGGAAGCCTGCACTGGTCCTGTTGGTTCGAGCACCATTCCTTCATCATCCTGTCAGGCAACAGCAAGAGAAGTTGCAGCAGTCGATGGCACAATCTTCAAGCACACGCCTCCCATGAGACTGCATGGACGAGCAAGCAGACACTGTCGCTGCCAGGTCTCTACCTCGGCTCATCCTCCGCAGAAGTCGAGAAGATGAAAATTGAATCTGAGACGTCATTGTACAACTCCACACCAGGCAGCCATCTTCGTCGCCTTCTTCTCCCCAGGATACCAGCAAAGGCCTGTAGACATGGCAGAAGACTCGGTGCCGCCTATCATCCATGCCCTTTCAGGTGCAGTAGCTTCCATCTTCTCCAATACGGCCGTGTATCCGCTCGATTTCGTCACCACACGACTGCAAACTCAGGAACAGCGTCCTGCTACATCATCAGAAAAGGGACAGCCGCAAAAGCAATATACTGGTTTGCAAGATGCATTTGAGCAAATCTACAGGAAGCATGGGCTTGCAGAATTCTACCGCGGCCTTGGTGCAGACAATCTGTCGACCATGGCATCAACATTCTGCTATCATTTTGCATACAACTTCATCAGAGACCGCAGGGTTGCTGTCCATACGAAGCGACGTGGCGGTCATAAACCCAGTGTCTTGTCTATGATGGAGGAACTGACCATTGGCGCTTCTGCCGGCGTCATCTCGAGGTTCGTAACCTCTCCAGCGAGCAATATCGTCACACGTTCGCAGACGCAGGAGGGTGGCACCACCATGGATATTGTTCATGACATTTACAATGAAAAGGGCATCACCGGCTTCTTCTCTGGTATGAAGGCATCTGTCATTTTAGCTGCAAATCCTTCAATCGCTTATTACCTCTTTGAAGTACAAAAGGCATTGCTTCTCCCAAAGTCACGCAGAGCATCACCGAGAGCAGTAGAAATCTTCCTCATGTCAGCAACAGGTAAAGCGATTGCTACTCTATTGCTCTATCCAGTCATTCTCATTAAAGCGCGCACGCAAGCACAACGCGCAAAAGTCGGCATCCTTGCCATGGTTCGTCACATCTTCTCCAAGGAAGGCGGTCTTGCTGGCTTCTACAAAGGTGCTCCGACTCAAGTGCTCAAGGGATTCTTGTCACAAGGTATATTGATGTTGCTCAAGGATAAGATTGCAGCACTCATTGTTGCCGGATACCTGGCAGTCTCGCGTGGGAAACATGTTCCTGTCGGGGGAGCACGTACACTCCACTTTGCCGACCCACCCAAGCAAGATGTCAATGGGCTTATTCTGGCAACGAGGGACATCATTGAGGAAGCAGTGGACAATGCCGTTGACAAAGCCAAGGAGGTCGCACACGATGTGGCTGAAATCACGCACTTGGATCGTATGAGTGACCTGGCTGATGCTGGACGTGAGAAGCTTGGCAAGACGCTTGAACACGCTGGGCAGATGATTGCCGGACATAGCTCGAGTCAAACGACCAGTAAAGCTGCAAGTGACGGTGCAACCGGCCTGAAGGAAGGCGTCGAATGGGCACAGCAGCAGCGAACGCGCAACGTCGAGGGCATTGAGTGGTCCAAGCAGATCAAGAAGCCTTAATGCATTGTGCACGAAATGTATATTGTATGATCATCTGTTTAGCGCTTCGGCCGTCCATCTTATGCCTGTCTACATCAATCGACACTTGTCTTGAGCTGTAGAGCGTGCATGTTTTTGATTTCCTCCTTCAAGATGCTGTTGACGAGCCGTTGCTGCTTGATGACATTGAGGCCTTCGAATTGCTTACTAGAGACTTCGACGGCATAAGCAGATCCACAGCCTCCAGACACGTCCTTGACAGTCAGCCGGGTTGGCGATAGATGTTCTTGTAGCTTGGTATATATCTCTTGGTCAGCAAGTTTGTTGTGAGAGACAAAGCACATACTTGGCGTTCACCCTGATCTGTCGGTACAGCAGAGTAGAATCGTCTCGCCGTAGCAGTGATTGTTCGTCTAAGCATCTAAGGAGCTAATTGAGCTTGGTGTTCAGCTTTTTGTCTGAGTGTATGGAGTCATCGACATCTTCCACAAGTCAAAAAGTCGCAACAACTTCAAAAGCAGCAACTTCGCCACAACACAACACATCATGTCGAAGCATCATCCAGACGTAAGGGCCTCATCTCATCCCTGAATTACAGTCGCTAACACCACTAGCTTGTCATGTGCAAAAAGCAACCCGGCATCGCACTCGGTCGGCTCTGTGCAAAGTGCGACGGCAAGTGTGTCGTATGCGACTCTTATGTGCGGCCGCAGACACAAGTCAGAACATGCGACGAGTGTGCCTTTGGTAGAGATGCAAATAAGTGTCTTATCTGCGGCGGTGAGGGAATCTCAGATGCATATTACTGTGCGGCGTGTACAAGGCTAGAAAATGATCGCAACGGTTGTCCCAAGATCATCAATCTGAGCTCAAGTTCAAGAGACTTGTTTTACGTGAAGAAGAAGCGGCAAAAGAGTGCGTATAGCTTTGCCTAACACATCCTCTGGTGATGTCCATGCAAGGGAAATGGTTTTTGTATGTACAATGCATATCGCTACCTACTTTCGTCAAACTCCTGCAGTGCATCCTGGAAAGATTCATTCGACACCGCACCAGGCGACGTAGAACGTGCCAGGACGTTGGCCAGCGAGGCGACCTGGCCGTGCGCAGTTTTGCCATCTTTAGGACTCGAGGGACGATTGCTCACATCTGGCCCTGTCCGTCCGCCATCGCCATCCAGGGTCGGCGATACGGGCGACACTAGCGCAACAGGCGTCTGAACAACAGAGACTTTTCGACCATGCAGCAAGAAGGGTCCCGAACGCATAGATGTTTGTGAGGGCAAATCGTCCCTCTCTGCATTCTCGGCTGGACCACTCGCTTTGCTATCCTTGGACGCGCGTCGTTTGATCACTGGAAAGGGTGATCGATGTGGAATCTCAAGACTCAGCGTCGGTGCTGTTTGGGGTCTGTTGCTGGGTTGTCCTTGGCTTAGGGATCTCTCGATCCCCTCAGCCGAACCAGCGGAATGCACAGGCTGTCCACGATGGCCGTTGTCAAGTCTGAAGGACGACGTAGAATCAAGCACATCTGAACCATCCATAAACATGGCATCTGCATCAGCCTCTGCCAAGTCATTGCGAAGCCTCGTTGACGTACCGCCTCGTGTATCATGCGTTATGAATTGTCGATTCACACGCTTCAGTGTGTCTGAAGATGCTCGACGTATCGCATGCCCGACTGAACTTAGCTTGACTTTACTCGGTGACAAGGACAGCGACGCCCTTGAACCTGGCGCACCAGCACTCGTCGTACTGCCCTGTACACTCCCGTCCGGGGACCCAGTACGCATCGGTACAGTGAACGCCTGTGCCTTTGGATCCAGCTCCAACTCGAGATCCTTGACAAGTATATCACGGTGACACTGCGTCCGTAATGTCTCCTGTCGCTGCCATGATATTTTGGCGGAACAAGACGCAGCCGCTGAAATCAAATGCTGGCGAGTTCGTGGTAAGATGGGCGTCAAGGTTGCCAGACTGCGTGCATGTCTGTAGAATTGCTGTAGCTGGACTTCTCGCTCGAGTAGCTGTGCATCCATTTCTGCAATCTTTTGCCGTATCAGATTTTGACGCGCTGCAACGACTTCAGGGAGCCGATCGACGCTTCCTGGAAAGGGTTGAGCGATACTGTTGAGTGTAGACGAAGAGCCATGTCTTCGAGCACGACGGCCAGCTTTTGATTGTGCCTCAGCAGCGGCATTTGTCTCAATCCCACGAATTGTGATACCAGCCGTATGAAACGCTGCCGTGTAGTTAATTTTGGCAATCCAATCATTCATTTCCTCCTCTGACGTTGCCGACAATTCGGCCAGCTCACCACCACGCCCAAGAAATGAAAAGTGCGTCTTCTTTTTAGCGTCATGGTCGTGAAAGGCAACCGTATAGGCAGTCGGCATATACGTGTCTGGGGAATAATTATGCACCGGTGGCGTCAACGTGAGCAATTCCTGTTTCTTGTGTTCAAGCGTTTGCTGCATGTAATGCCGTACCCAGCCGAGATCCTTAAAGAACAAGAGTTGCGATGCTGTCAGCATGACACCCCATTCGCGATACAAGGGTTTCGAATTGGCGCGCTTCTGCTCCTTCTTTTTGAGCATACCGATCTTGGTGATTTTCACATCCACAAGACCTGGTTCTGTTGCGAGGGGATCTTGCTGACCATTTTCACTGATGTACGCTTCTGGCCTTGATCGCTCGGAGACGAGTTGAAGCCGTGCTGCATTGACAAAGGCAGAATGAAGTTTCGCCACATTGATAACTGGTAGGGTGCCGGTATAAGAGAGTGTCATGGGCTTTGACAAGATATCTGTCAATTGCGGTCTTAAGGACGACAAGTTTCTCTCCATTATCAACGAATAGACATCAACGCTGCGTCGAGAGAAGCTTGTCGTTGAAGCAGGTAGACTGGTGGCTGATCCAGCACGCAACGCACCAAATTCTGTCGGTGTCTTGGCTGAATCTGGTCCGGGCGAAGGATTGATATCATCTTCAACAAGGATAAACGGCGTCGAGACGATATTGTCGTAGAAATAGTCGAGAATGTCTGAGTTAACCTCATCTGTTTGATCTGATGTTGTGTTTTTAATGAATTGCTGCTTTGTCATCTTGTACTTGTTGGCCTGGTTGAAGCGATCCGTGTGTAGCATGATGAGGGCAAACGTGAGGATGTGCGGCGTCTCCCGGGATCTGAACAGTCGTGGATTGCAAATCTGGTAACGCTCAGAGAACGTGTCAATTACGCGATCAATCTGCTGCGTCTCCCGAGGCAACTTGGTCTCCATCAAGAATTTGCGTAATGACATATCCAATGGATCCTGGCTAAAGTCAAATCTTTGCATGTACTGCTTGAGGCAAGCGAGATGGAATGTGTCATCAGACGAGGCTAGTACAGATGCAATGACATTGTGATTCATCTGCCCTTCAAGTCTCTCCAAAAACGCATGCGGACTTTCTTCAGGAAGCCGTAACGGCAAGACTGGCATTTGCGGCTTTTCCTCTAATGTCTTTACCGGTGATAAGGGCGGCAACGGTGATGTCCCGCGAGAGGCACCACTTCCACCACCAACAATTGGTAATGCCAGTGAGAACAACGGGTCCTCAGCATCCCTGCGCAATTTGCTCATTGAAAAGAACTTTGAGACGCGTGTACCGGATGACTTCCGAGCAGATGCTTGACCGCCATAGGTCAGACTTCGACCGCGAGACTTGCCATGCAGACTGCTACTACTACTGGTCGGCTCAGTGCCTTGTTCAATGGCAAGACCACTCCTAGATATCCTCGCTGGAGCAGGACTAGAGCGTGCGGATTTGAAGGAGGTGATGGAACGCATGGATAGTTGCCTTGTGAGAGTTAATCGGTCGAGTGGGTTCGTTAGTTCGAGTCTTGGCGAGCCTTGTGCTGCCAACGTCGCAGAAGCAGCGAGTAGTGCAGTCGCAGGCGCCTTGAGAGGTGGTGATGTCCGTAGCGATGCTGCTGAAGAGCGTGTTGACATATTGGGCCGCTTGATGGATTCGAATGTCGCTCGTATGCCTTCGAATGTGAGGCGAGATGTCTCCCCACTAGCGCGTTGTAACGGAGTTGATGCATCTAGTGACTTCCGTTGAGGTAATGCCTCTGCGCTATTCGCCGTACTCGCCTTCTTCCGTCTCGGTAAGCGGAAGAAGCTTGAGCGATGCGCAGGCGGTGCATCATGCGACGTTCGCGCAAGGGAGGGCCTTTTCGGAACGAGTGGAGGCCGATGCGGGGGATCTGTACTTGTCCGCGGGTCAACTTCCGGTCGACGTTCAACTTGCTTGGGCGTGTCTGAAGAGACGCGCGGTGAGGTTGCCGTTATTGGAGGTGATTCGCCTGGTATGTGTAGTACAATCTGTGGCGGAGTGTCAGAGACACTCGAAACTGGTGCAGACGAGGAGTTGCTCTGCCTACCAGACGCGGTGGCAGTAGCAGCAGCAACAGCTTGCCCTTCTTTCCGCTTGAACCAGCCAAATGCTGGTTTATGTTGAGGCAAGGGTTGAGAGTCTGTCATAAATCCCATGCATTAATCCATGATAGATCACCAGAAGTGGAGGGTAAGGAAAGAGAAGGCCGAGTAGATGCTGGCAGGCGCGTCGAGTATTGAGTTGTTTCGCGCGATGTACCCAGCAAGTGAGTCTTGTTCGCGCTTTGCAGCTCTACGACTGTATTGCCAGTGCAGCTTCTCAGTTGCGCTCTTATTGTCCGCGCCTGTTGCCCTTCCTCTTGCTTGTCGGCAGACACGTACGCTGGAACAGGTCTTGTTTGTCTAGCTCTTGGCTGTGTGTCGTTGAATCTCTGAGACCAAGATCACGACCAAGACCGAGACACACAGACCAACGAGGCCAGGCGGTAGCGGCAGCATTGGATTGATTTGCACCCTCGACGGTCCACATCGCGCTACGGAGGCGACCATATCTCATGGACTTTGACAAGGGCCTCGCCGTCGTCTACCTCCTCGGCCTCGTCGCATCCTTCACCTGGCTCTCCTACCACTATGCCATCCCACACTACCTCGCGGCCGCTCAAATAGGCACACTCGTGCAAGCGACTTGTGCGCTCACACTGGGTCTCTCCTTTCTTATCTTCTTTCTTATATGGGCTGAATTTGGAGACTGGGTGCCGAGTATACGCGGGTTGGCTTGGCAATCCAGTATCGCTTGTCTATTGGCGCTCATGGTTCTCATTCTACCGCTCCTCATGAACTACGGTTTCTTCTCTGAAGGCACAGGTGTCTCGGCGCGCTACCGCTATCTATGCACATTACTTGCCCTTGGCGCAGAACTCTACCTCTTCTACCGGCTCGGTGATTTCCTGCCCACACAAACAATCGGTCACAGTTTCCTGCAAGCTTGTGTCATCCGCGTGGGTATCTTGGGGATCCTCACCATGGCACTGTTATCTGGCTTTGGTGCGGTCTCCGCCATTGAACAAGCAGTCATTCCAAGACGCGCTGTCACGGAGACAGAAGTGGCACGTCTGCAAGAAGCTGTACGAATGGCAGAAGATCAACTAGAGATGAAAAGCCGAGCGCTTGAGAAACAGGAAGCAAGGGAGGCAGAAGCGCAGCATCGTGGGTTTGTTGCACGTTGGATGGGTGCCGTTGCTCGGAACGGTGAAGTGGATGAGATGCGAGTGGGTGTGCTTGGGATGCAGGAACTCCTTGCGTCGCTACAAGCCGATGCAGCCACTGGTCAGGCTACCTTGGATGATCAACAAGCTGCAAAGACGTGGCGGGGGAAACTGTTCAAAGTGCTGGATGTTTTCTTCAGTCTCTACTGCGTCTACCGGATTGCCTTTACGCTGTACAACCTGACACCGTGGAAGGGCCAAGCATTGGACCCTGTCTCGCGGGTGCTTGGCTTGCTTGCAACACACTACGACGAGCACATTGATCGAGTGACGTTAACACGGCAGATTGGATTTCTGCTCAGTGGTGTGGTGATTGCTGGTAGCTTGCGGGCCTGCTTGATCAGTTTGTCAAGACTAAGCAAAGTCCTCCCGCATGTCATCAACCAGCGATCCATGGCCCTTGGGTTTGCCAATATTCTCGGCTCCTACAACATCGCAACGGCCATTATGCTCTGCCGCAGCGTGCCGAGTGACTATGGCAAGACGATCTTGGGGAACCTGGGTGCTGCTCTGGACCAGAGCCAGTTTGAGGTGATCTTTGACCGATGCTTCATCCTGGGTACTTTCGGGACGACTGTGATTTTGGTGCTGCAGCGCAAGATGGGCGGCGTGAGTGGGGATTTGGAGGCTGGCGTAGAGAAACGGCTATGACGGGGTACATATACATACTGCTATAGAGGCACAGAGGACATGTTGATGAACGCAGCCGGTGTCCTGTCCAGCAGCAAGCCGTTGTCTGGCGTGTGTGCAGCAGGGTTAGCTGAGCCCAATTTTCAGCTTCGACTGCGAGCAAGAGAGAGAAGACTCCAGACCAAATCTCCCCCATCTGGCCCAGAGTCTATCAGGGTCCCGGGTACTCAGAGGGAAGTCAGTCGAGCAGTATCCCATCGAGGGCACTTGCACCAGGTCTCACACCCACAGACAAGCGACAACGCCAGTCTCAAGCCAGCGCGGAGACCAGGCCAGCGAGAAAAAAAAGTTCAACGAGCTCAAGAGCAAGGACAAGCGGCCTTCTACGTCAAGGCCCTCTTTGCATCTTCCTCTAGAGAGTCCATTCGTTTAAGCACTCAAGGGAAGCAAGTCTCTCCTTCGTCTTTCAAGAAAGACCGAGAGCCATCCTCTATAAAAGAGACGCGCTTGATCGAATGAGCGACTCCAAGGCGTCTTCTGCACAAGACAAACCACGCACCCAAGCAAAAGCTGTCTTTAGCTATGCCAGAGCTGCACAGGGAAAGCAAACGGCGCCAGCGGCTCCTGTAGCAGCATCGCCTGCATCAGAGCAAGATGCGAATGGTGGCAAATCAAACACTCCGAGTGCTGCGTCGCCCGTTGTCACAGCTGCTTCTGCACAGACGGCATCACCTGCAGCATCTACGCCCGCTGCTCCAGAGACAAAGCCTGCGTCAACGTCAGCAACATCGAACCCCGCAGCACGCGATTCAAAGCCAGCGACCGGCCCTTCATCGACCGGCGGCAACGGTCACCAAAAGGGTGCGAGCAGTGGTGTGCACATGCCTCCACGTAAGCAAGAACCGGGCACTGCGGGGAGTGTTCAATTTGGTAATTTCTCAAATACTGCTGGACCAGGCACACCTGGACCTGTCTCTCAAGAATCACCGGCACCAGGCAAAGCACAGCCCGTTGCATCAGGAGGTGCACCGCCGCGTGCCATTCAAAAGCAGGATATCCCTCAGTTCGGCTCCTTCGAGAACAACGAGAATGTAAGACATCCCTCATTTAGCCTCCAGGACTTGACTAATGCAGTTTAGAAGCAAGTGCATTCGCGCACTAATTCGGAGTCATCCGAATTTAGGCCAAGCGGAGTGCCCAATTACAACCAGGGCCCTCAGCCGGGCTACTACGGACAAGGCCAACAAGGCAGCTACGGCTATCAACCAGGCTATTCACAAGCCATGCCCGGTTATCGTGGTCCTCAGCGTGGTGGTATGAACCAATTCAACCAAGCACGTCATACACCTGGTCGTCCTTCTCAAACAGGTACACCTGGCCCAGGTGGCAATAACCCAGCAGTGGCATCTCCTCGCCCAGGCGGTGCAGCTGTTAATAGCCCACTCTCAACACCACAACAGCAACATGCTCAGATGTCCGGAATGGGTTCACCTATGGGATCTCCCATGTATGGTAATTACGCACAAATGCATGGACAAGGTATGTATGGCTACCAAAACTTCTCTCCTGCGTATCCTGGACAAGGCGGCTATGGCGGATACCCACAATCTGGACATATGCAAGGCGGGCAACAACAAGGTGGATATATGAATCATCAAGGCAGAGCTATGCCGTATGGTGGACCTCAAACGCCTGGTGGCTCACAACAAGGTAACGCAGGTGGCAACCAATACCAGAACCCGAATTTGCAATCACCTGTGCCGCGTGTGGGTGGTGGAGCAGCTTTGTCGGATAGATCAAATGGAACCCCTCAACAATCTGCAGCACCGACATTCACGACACCTC
Source organism: Protomyces arabidopsidicola (assembly GCA_003568695.1). Classification (NCBI taxonomy): domain Eukaryota; kingdom Fungi; phylum Ascomycota; class Taphrinomycetes; order Taphrinales; family Protomycetaceae; genus Protomyces; species Protomyces arabidopsidicola. The sequence goes on from QXMI01000103.1 coordinate 105,227, forward strand.
GCAAGTCTGCTGCTATCCGCATCACACGACCTGATACAAAGGAAGAAGTCATCTTACCAAAAGTCGAACCAAAACGTGCATCAGCAGCAACCCCTGGTACGCCTTCGACTGCCACGGGAACGACTGGTCCTACTGCATCCGGAAGCCCCGCGCCGAGCAGCACGAAAACGGATCGTCCTGTCAGTTCTGCAAGTATTCCAAAGAGTGTCACACCGGCACCGCCTGCTGCCGTACAAGAAACACCTGAGCAAATCAAGGCCAAGAATGAAGCAACCCGACAAGCATTTGCTGAAAAGGTGGCTGCACGACGTGCCGAGAGTTCTGCAAAAGTGGATGAAGCTGCTGCTGCCAAGAAGAAGGAGGAAGACGCGACAGCTGCTGCGGCGGCTGCTGCCGCTGCTGATGCTGCTGCTGCTTCTGCGCAAAAGGAAGCAGATGAGAAGATGATTGCTGAGAAAGAAGCCAAGGATAAGGCTGATAAGGAAGCTGCCGAGGAAGCTGCAGCTGCTGCGACCGCTGCAAAAGCAAAAGCGGATGCCGATGCGAAAGCCCAGGAAGAAGCGAAAGCGAAAGCTGAGGCAGAGGCAGAGGCCAAGACTAAAGCTGATAAAGAGGCTGCTGCTGCCGCTGCTGCCGCTGCTAAGCAAGCTGAAAAGGAAGAAGCCGAGACTCAAGCTACTACCAAGGCTGCTGAGCCTGTACCGACACCCTCTGCTTCGCTCGACACGATTGCCGAGCCAGCTGCTGCGGATCAGACGCGCGATGTCGTTGAGACGAAGCCTGCGGAGGAGGATGCCAAAGAACTTACTGTGGATACTGCTAAGGCCACCGAACCAGCTGCGCCTTCTCAAATGCTCGCTTGCCTTGAGAAGTCAAGCAAGATTGACGACTTGAAGAGCGTGACCTACCCAAGTGGCATCAATGCGCCGCTTGCGTCGCTCAATGCTAATGCAACGAGTGGCAAGTTCAAGTATGACAAGGAATTCTTGCTGCAATTCCAAAAAGTCTACACAGACAAGCCCATGTCCAACTGGGATGAGCGGTTGAAGGAGACGATTGGTGACATGGACAGTCGTGGTGGTAAGCCTGGTATGGGTGGTCGTTCTGGCTCCAACCGCGGAACACCCACCGCCGGCTCACCCTTCAGTGGTTCTGGCCTACCAAACTTCAACCCAAAGCCTCTCGGCAGTTCAGCAGACAGATTCTCGCAATCCACAAAAATGTTGTCGAATGGTATTGATCCAAAGCTTGCTTTGGGTACTCAGCCATTTGAGCGCGGCGCAACCTTCAAGCCCGGTATGGCACGCACCAACACACTTCCTCCTCCACGTGCAGATTCAAAACGTGGCGGTAAGCCAGGTGCAATGGGTGGTCGCGTACCAAGCAATCGACCTGACAAAAATCAAGTGGGTGCACCAACCATTGCTCCGGAAGATGTCAAGCCTCTTGCCAATTCTGGCAATAGATGGCAACCAAAACGTGGGGCTGCCGAGTCTGAGCCCCTACCTGGTGGTGAAGATACACAAATGGCGCCGGAAATGGTACAGCGTAAAGTAAAGGGTCTCCTCAATAAGCTTACGTTGGACAACTTTGATCGTATCTCTGATCAGATTCTGGAGATTGCAAGTCAATCCAAGAATGAGACAGATGGACGGACGCTGCGTCAAGTGATTGCGCTTACTTTCGAAAAGGCAACAGATGAGGCGCATTTCAGTAACATGTATGCCCGCTTCTGCCGCAAGATGATGGAGACAATTGATCCTTCCGTTAGTGATGATAATCTGAAGAACAAGGATGGCGTGCCCATTACTGGAGGTAACTTGTTCAGAAAGTACCTGCTTACACGTTGTCAGGAAGACTTTGAGCGTGGTTGGAAGTCCCAATTGCCGCCCAAGCCTGAGGGCGAGGCGCAGACTGAGGAGGCCGCTATGTTGTCTGATGAGTACTACATTGAGGCTGCTGCAAAGCGTCGCGGCCTTGGTCTCGTTCGCTTTGTTGGAGAAGTTTACAAACTTGGCATGCTCAACGAGAAGATCATGCATCAGATCATTGTCAAGCTGCTCTCGAATGTCAAGGAGCCTGAGGAGGATGAGGTTGAGGAGGTTACTAAGCTCATTACAACAGTCGGTGCATCCTTCGATGCATCAGAGCGCGGTGCTTCTTTGATGAATGCTTACGTTGCGCGCTTGGAGGAGATGGCTGAGAATAAAAACATTTCTTCTCGTCATCGCTTCATGCTCATGGATGTGCTTGATCTGCGCAAGGTCAATTGGGTCGGCGGAGCTGATACCAAGGGTCCAAAGACCATTCAGGAGATTCACGACGAAGCAGCGAGAGCGGCAGCTGCCAAAGAAGCCCAACGCGGACCTTCACACCGTGGTGGACCTCCTGGAGGCGGTGGCGGTCGAATGGAATTTGGTCGCGGTGATGTCCGTTCTGGCTCGAGGCGCCAAGAATCACATGGCCCGACCATCACCACCTCTGCTGATGGGTGGAAGTCTGTTCGTTCTGCAGGTGACCTTGCCTCATTCGGCAAGTTTGCTGATCGTTCTGCATCGAAGCAGTCTTCGTTCGGTCCTGGTGGCAGTTTGGCACAGAATGCTAAAAATACGGCGCCTGGAAGGAGTGCTGGTGGCTCAAGAAACCCATCGCATGCTGGTACTCCGAGAGAGGACTCGCGCACCATGTCACAACAGCCGGCGAATGCCTTTGCTGTATTGCAAGGTGATGATGGTGAGCCCAAGGATGAGGAAGACACTGCTGCTTCGACGGAAGAGTCTTCTGCCGGTCGGCCGCGACTCAACTTGCTACCAAAGGGTGCGACGCCTGGTGAGGAGGATGATGAAGCGACCCCTACCGAGGATGACTCAAACCGGCCGAGACTCAGTTTGCTGCCGAAGGGAGCTACCTCTGGTGAAGAGGCAGTCATGGCGACCAAGTCGACCGACGAAGGCTCCGCGAAGGACGACACGGAGGACGCAGAGAATGAAGACGAGCCAGCAGAGACGGATGAGGCTGATAATGAGCGCGACTAATGTTCACGGGGGGCTCGACAGCATTGACGTGTGTGGAGAAGCATATTATTCACATCTTTCATCCGCAAAAGCATGCCATGTCACGCATTCAGCTGGTACGCAACTTAGACTATGCATAGCCTTTTGATTTGATTTAAAGTATGCAAGAAAATGAAACAACGTGTTGTGAGTGATATGCACGTTGTACAGTAAACAGGCCAATGCGCTGACAGCCATCTTGCGTCCAGTGCATGCAGAACCTGATCGTTGCCTTCATGTCGCGTCTTTGCGACAATTTCAAAATTCAAAATGCAACAAGCAAAGAGGACTTCCATAGATCAGGCCTTGGGATGAGCGCAGGGACAGCGCGCAAGGATGACAAGGGCGCAGAACTGGATGCAGAAGGCAACAAAGTCAACCCGCACATTCCGTCCTTCATCTCCAAGGCACCTTGGTATCTTGATACTGGTGCGAAATCATCCCTGAAACACCAGCGGCTCGACCAAGACGGCGCCCAGGGAGCAGCTCAATCTGGCTGGTATGATCGGACGCTCAAGACTACAGCGCCGGCTGCAACAAAGTACCGTAAAGGCGCTTGTGAGAATTGTGGCGCGTTGACACATAAGACGAAAGAGTGCCTTGAGCGGCCACGGAAACGGGGCGCGCGCTGGACAGGCGAGGACATACAGCACGACGAAGTGATCCAAGAAGTCAAGATGACTTGGGATGGAAAGCGCGATGTGGCGAATGGGTATGACTTTGACACGCATGCGCAAGTGCTCAAGGAACGGTTTGACCGTGTGGATGCCATGCGTAAGGAGAAGGGTCTCGAAGGTGCAGTTGATGCGACTGTTGGCTCAGATGAGCTGAATCCAACAAAACTGACGGATGTGACAAAAGCAGCTACGAGCAATCACATGCGGCAGCGTGAAGATGTCGCCAAGTATTTGAAGCCAGACTACGACGTGGACAGCTACAACCCAAAGGCGAAAAGGGTACGGACAGAAGACGAACGGCAGTCGGCTTTCACACGCGCTGCAGATCGGACAGGTGATGTGGCAACATTCGAGACGCTTCAGTCGTTTGCGTGGACGGGCGAGCATGCTTCAAATGCTGTGCATGCAAATAGTACACCATCCCAGGCTGCTCTTCTGTTCAAGAAGCAGCAGGAAGCGAGACGGATAGCGGCAGAAGCGCAGAAGGAAGTGCTTGCTGCACGGTATGGTAATGTCACACAACCGCTGCCAAAGAATCTAGTTGAAGAAGAGGCTGCAGATGAGTCGACGACGGCGGATGGCACAGGACAGGACAAGGTACGCAAGTCACGCTACCAGGAAGATGTGCTTAGGAACGGCCATTCGTCTGTCTGGGGTTCTTGGTTTGATGCCAAAACGTTTAGTTGGGGGTATCACTGCTGCCATAATACGCTCGAGAATGCATACTGCACGGCAACCGAGTAGCAGCGTCTGTATCTACCACTATACACATATACTGAATGCCTCCTTCCCCTGATCTTTCTCAATAATCAAAATTCAAATTCATGGCGCTGCACAACCGCGACAAAATGTCTGATATGCATCTACCTCTTGTGTGAAGTGGGCCTGCAGCAGGATGGGCGTAAAACGCGCTCGTGAAGAGCCTCTTTCTGCAGGCGTACAGCGAAAACGTCAGAGAAACAGAGAAGCCCGAACTATTGCTACACAGTCGGCCTCACAATCATTGCGACAAGGCGCCCTCCCTATACAAGACTTTCTCAATGCTCGACGCTTTGAGATTCGTGCTCTGCGAGACTCTATGCGCAAGTCGCGAGAGTCGGGCGTGCAGCGAGCCTTTCAAAGCCTTCCACGCTACCTAAGACGACGGGCCGCAAGCCACAACCCGAAGCGTGTGCCGAAACGACTGAGATCGCGTGCTAGTGCAGAGATTGACGATGCCGACGGAGGTGCGAGCAAGAACAAGAGAGTACCTTTCAAACGCAAAAGAGGGCGCCGCGAAACCATCCGCAAACTTGCTCGGCTCAAGGGACGCAAAGTGGAAGAACAAGCTGAGCGGCTCGAAGGCACGCCTCTGCCAGCATTCAAGGCGACTGAGGGTGGCCGCTTTTGCAAGCGTCAGAGAAACAAGACCTGGCTGCCAAGCCATTTATGGACCAGTAAGCGTGCACACATGCTCACACGCTGGGGATATGCATTGCCGCAATCTCCGAATGAGAAGACATACCGCTCAACACATCGTGCTTCAAAGGCCAAAGGTGTCATTATCTTTGACACATCGTATATGTGCAGTCTGATACTACAAGGCAGAGCAGACCATATTGCTTCGCTGCTGGACGATTTGACACGGTCCAAAGAAGCTGGTGGACTGCGTGCGCGTCGCGGTGCTCGTGCCATTGAAACGCATGCATTCGACAACAACTATCTATGTCCCATCACCGTTCTTTGGGATGGATCATCCACAACTACACACGCTCGTGTACAACTTCGTCTTCATCCTACAGCCTTTGCATCGGTCTGGCAAGTACTGGTCTCTATGCGGAAGAAGAAACAGCTTCATCTCGTGCGCATCATCGACGCACGCTTCTCTATTGGGTCAATTGAACTTGTTGGGCCCATGGCAATCAATACGTTGCTAACGGTTCTCAAGACGAATGCCGACAATGAACACACCCGTGCTTTCAAGTCTCTTCACGGTTTACTCCCGAAGGAGGTACCAGCTCTGGTTGTACTGCCCCTTGTTGTGCAAGATTCTCGCAGACAGTTTCCCCCGCGAATCATTACTGAGCCAGCCAAGTCGCACAACAAACACCTCAATGAGTGGCCGAATCAAGGATCTGCCTCGCATTTGTTCCTTGTGGACCAGATCGATCAATACAATCGATCTCGTCCGTTACAGAGCGACATTGACAAAAGCAAGTCTGAGCTACCTAATGACAGCATTCCAGTCTTGTTGACACGCACTCGGCTTGGCTTTTGCCTACAAGCACCTTGGTCCACCATTACAGATTTCTGGTACACACTGAACCACATCCCACATGTTCGCTTTGGCGGCCTTCAGGAGTACAAGCAAGTACATTACGAATCATCCGTTCCGCATTTTCCAACAGACTTCCCAGGTACGTATGCTGGTGATGCAGAAGCAAAACATTTGCGTGACGAGCTGCAAGTGAGCTACCTACGTCGGCCACCTGCCAAGCGCCAAAACTGGGACAAGTCTATAAATGGCCGGCCAGAGCTGGGTGACCCATTCGCGTGTGATTGGCATTCTCTGCTGCAGGGACATGCCGATGCTTTAAAGCAACCGCAGCCTACGGCAGAGAAGAATATGGAGATCACTCAGATAGATGCAACATTGCTCCCTGTTACTCAGCCTGCCAGCTCAGCAAATGATGGTGACTTGACGATGCAAGAATTCAGCTCGCCAGTGCCTGAACGTGACAGCATGAATATGGACGTCGATGCGGTATCAACAACAAGCATGAATAATCAGCATACGCAGGTGGAAGATTCGTTCGCTAGTGCACCAGTCACAGCGCCCTTGGCTGTCACGAAAGCGAAACAGTCAGTCGGTGTCTTACTGCCTGTTCTCATTCATGCATATGAGCTGCCTAAGCTTGTCGCTGAAGGACGTTCACATCCGCATGGTATTGTGCAAGTCAAAATCACCCTTGTTGGACGAGGTTGTCCCAGTGCGCGCGCACGTATCTACAGTGCTGTCGAGACTCCTGGCAAGAGCGCCGAAAGCTACCACCCTGGAGAGCTACTTGGCTTCTTGACAACTGGCAACTTTGACCTTGGCAAGGGCAAGGCTACGGGCCTAGGTTGTTTACTCCTGGATGCAGTGCTCACAGCCTCGTATGCACAGCATTCACAGGGACGGTCGAGCAAAAAGGCTCGAATTGCAAATAGCTCAAAAGTAGGGGTGTGCAAAGGTCGCTGTTTTGTGAGAGATGTGGGAACGGGCAATTACAGAGAGGCAATATGGGCATTGACTACTAGTCTCATACAAGCATGATTCGACTTCAGGAATCCCGATAGACGTCCTTCCCTTCTGATACATGCCAGGGAATTGAGACATCACGAGAATGTCTAAGGCACATATGATCGTGTGTGCTTGAACCATACTCTTGCCCCTGAACAAAGCGCTTAGCACGACTTGATCAGCTGCAGTCTCCTGTATATTGATTCAGTTACAAAAGCCCATCTGCTGTCTTCCCAGATCGGGACGCAAACCATCCACTTATTTCTAATCCCCAGTCGGACATCCATCAGGTATGCGTAGTCTTGGGTTTCAAGCCCTTACGCTGATTGTAGCTCCAGCAGTCTAGTCAAAAGAGAATGGTCAGTACTGCAGTAAATTGGTTGACGATCATGGTTGCTCTCGCCACGGCCAATACTGCAACTCTGAAGGATGTCACGCGAAATTGTCCACCAGGAAATGATAGTCTTGTTATCCGATGGACGATTTGGTCTTGTCTCTCACCAGGCTTGTCAGGCTACCGATAAGTGTTCTTTTCCAGCTACTGCAGATGACTGGTGTTTAAATTGGAAAATATCGAATCAGATTGCTCGTGTCAAATGTGTTGCTTTACCTGGTACGCATGAAGGGGATGATAAGCCTAGTTGCAATTGTACTTGTTACTACGACAAAGTCTGAGCAAGTAGCAACAAATTACACACAGCTGTTTAAGACAGGTTAGAAGTAAGTAGTTTTATTCGTTACCGCAGCTGAAGTGACATTTGAGTTGTGATCTGTTGTTCTCCTCAGCTTTACAATGCCGTTAATGAGTAATTTTGCAAGCAGAACAACAAACAGGGTCCAGCGTTCGGCTGATTGTCACTTTTTTGTTCTTTTACGCCTGTATAGGTTACTCAGTTGTTTGATGTTTGCCGCTCCGCATGATGCCAGCCCCATACTCTTCGTTTATCTCTAAACTGCTCTCCTATCCCCTGTACTCTGGACCGCCTTGAATCTCTCTGCCGCCAGATTCCTGAACGCGCGTAGCGTCGGTGGCATGACCCTCTGCGTCGGGCTTCAGAATAGACTTGTCCTTTTTTAGATCATCTGGCAATGGCAGACCTGATGTGTCGGTGTTGGCGCCAACATGCTGTGTAGCTTTCAGTTCATTCTGGATCTTTGCGTCTGACATCTTCTGTGCACTTATGGATGATAGGAGGAGAAGTGGGTGTCGCGCTTTATATACTCGTCCCCTGAGTGCCATCTCGTCATCGTTGCATCACTTGCACGTCATGGAGTACAGCGACCGAGGAAGACCCGGCGCCTGACCACCATGACATACTACCTCTACGACATCGACAACGTCGCCGGGAAGGACGGCAGACCTACTTGCTGGTCTCCCAACACCTACAAGCCACGGCCCATCTTCAAAGTCAAGGGGCTCGACTATGAAACGCGCTGGATTTCTTACCCGGACATCAAGCCGCAGATCGGCCACCACGGTCAGGGAGACGCCGAGACACCCATCTGTCCAGTGTTACTAGATACAAGCACCGCATCTGGAGACAGCGAAGGAACTTGGGTACCAGAGTCTTTTGAGATTGCGCAGTACTTGGAAGAGAAGCACCCGAAGCCAACCATCTTCCCTGGTGGCAAGGAGGTACACAAGCGGCTGCTGGATTATTGTGCCAAAGAAATACTACCACATGCCTTGAAGTGGATGCTTGATAAAATCCCCCCAAAGTTGGACGAACGTGGAGGACGCTACTTTACCGAAACGCGATGCAAACGCTTCAATGTTCATAGCCTCTCCGACATCTCCAAGAATCGTGATGCACACCTTGTCGGCTTGAGAGCTGGCTTGACTCCATTGTTTCATGCGATCCGCCAATCTGGTGCATTTTTAACGGGCGACAACTTTGGCTATGCAGATATCGTCCTGCTTGGCATCTGTCAATGGGTCGAGACGATCGTACCTGAAGAACTTGATATGTTCTTGACTATTGACGACAGTGGCAACTTCAAAGCTTGGCGAGAGCGTTGCAGACCCTTTGAGGGCAAAATGGACTAGTGTATTGTCGTAGGCTCAAAACAAATCATTCAATTCTCCGTAAATGTCAGACCTATGTAGCAGCTGCATGATCACTTCTCATCGTGCACTTTCCGCCTCCAAAATACGCTTCGACCAAGCCTTCAAAACAGGCGGTTGCTCAACCACCACCGTCAGTGCCTCCAACCATCTCTGCTTGTCCTCTGCATTATCGGCATAGAAATCAATCACCTCACCATTCGCAAACCTCAAGCGGAATCCGTCAGAGACATAGAGATGTCCTTCTTCGCGCTCAGCAAAACCCGATTTCCGACGTGTTTGGCGATCACCTTTGCCAACGACGACGTCGGGTTCCGTCAGCGCTGCTGCATCGGACGTGACGTGTGTTGCCTTGGCGACATTGATGGTGGCTCGGATATGACCTGTTGAGCTGTGATAGGCTGTCAGCTTGCTGCCAACGAGCTTGAACTGTCGTCTGCGCCAGTACGGGCAATCACCGCCTTGTTGGGATAAGTATCCGGTGCACGATTGGGTAGTGTGCCATGCTGCATCACGCATATCACGAACCGCTTGACCCAAGCTCGTTGGTAGGAATGGCAAGTCATTGGCATCCACGGGTGGGACGTACAGGACTTGCAACTCAATCTCCCCAATCTTGTACGGTTTGCGACGACGGGTTGGTGTGCCCTTGCTTGTACTCGCGAGACCTGTTGCTTCAATAGCCCATTCGTTCAAGACCGGTACAACCATTGAGTGTGGCCTGCCATAGGCCTTGTTGACGAATGTCGAAAGGGCCAAGTATGCACGCGCAAAAGACCCATCTGCAGCGACATACCCAGCCAACGACAAACTCGTCACGCTGCCGGTCAACTTGTGCTTCCTAGGCGATTGCAGGAGCCTGCCGAGTGTAGAAGCAGGTTTCTTGGGAGACATAGGAGGCTCGTATTTTGCTTGCAGCGTGAGGATGAATTCAAGATCCGCATCGGCAATCAACTCAAATTCTTGTTGAATCTTCGCTTCCCCTGCCAATGTATGCCAGGGTGTCGTTACGCAGTGTTTACCATTATCCAGGGTACAGCAAAAGAAACTCTCTTCACCTTTTGGTACAGGCAAAGTCAACTTTTTCACTTGAACAACCTTGACGAACAATCTACCGCCGTCCTGCAGAGGCTGCAAGGGCGCTGGCGTACCTGTACCATCAAGACGCGGTGTGCCCGTCACATTGACCGGAACGCGAGACGTCTGTCGTCTGTGCGCATTATAATTCTCACTTGCCCTTGACTTGGAGGAAGCAGCACTCGCTGTCGTATACACCGAACTCGATTGTCGTGTATGTCCTTTTGTAGGCGATGGTGAACGTGCCACAACAGCTGCATCCGCCTGATCTTCTCCATCGCGTGCATGAACAACGCGAGATTGCTGACGAACGACGTAGCCGCGTTTTTGTTTTTGCATGACGGTATCAAAGGCTTTGCTGATATCACCGAATGACAAGTCTTCAGGCAATGGATTCAGCAAAGGTTGTAACATCGGTGCTGAATGTGAGTGGACAGAAGTCGATTGTGCAGCCATCATGTCAGGTCGTTCATCTGTGGGTGTAATGCTAGCCGTGACACTACCATGACGCACTCGACCAATGGTTGCATCAGCTTCAGTAACGGATGCTTCGAGATCAGCACTAACTTGGCGACGACGAGAGGCAAGTTGTTGTGCAGCGGCAGGTGTTTGACTTGGTCGTGTCCGTAGTCTTGCACCACGAGATGTAATAGTAGCCTGCTCTTCCTCCAACGACTCTTGCGACTCTGCCCAGCGATCGAGCTTTGAAGGCGTCGACTTGATGGGGCTTGATGGGGCAACTGTGCGAGAAGTGATGGGCGTTTCAGGCCGTTTCTCTGGCGTCATGTACTCCTCAAGGCCGAGTGACTCACTATCATCCAAATCGAGGCTCAGTGAAAGTGGTTTGAGATCCAAGAAAGCACTCTGCCTCGGCGTCGATGGTGCCGGCGATACTGTTCCTTCAGATTCTGTTCCTTCAGATTTAGCAACACTAGCCGTCTCGACATCAGTCTGTGCAAGATCCGGTTGAAATTCTTGTGGTATGACAGCAGGCGTGGGCAAGGCATCAAAGTCTGGCCGCCTCGAGGCTGTCACCGTCTCTGCGGGCCGCATGGGCGAGTACTGATGCACCACAATATCTGGCTCAGATTCAGGATCCGACTGACCATACTCATCGCCGTCATAGCTAATGGGCGTGGCAAACTTGTTGTTCACCGCAGCCATAGCGGAGGCATCATTAGCAATAGGTCGTTCGGGAATGAAGAGCCGCTCAACAGGAACACCAGGTGATTGCAAGTCCTCGGAAACTTTTCGTGGAAATTCACCAAAGTCATCACTGATTGGACTTACTGGTTCAGCTGCAGGTGGTGATGTCGGTTGTACTGGCGGTGCCAGGGACGAATGCGGTACAAGCGCAGGCAATGGTGTTTCCTTTTTTGGCGACGCAGCAAGTAATGCCTTGCGCTGAGCAATCTTATTGCGGATGGATTCACGACTGATTGGATCTGGCGACAAGAAGGGCGACGGCGCAGTTGGTGGCATGGGTGAGAGATTGAGATTTGGCGTTGAGGTGGCTGACTCAGACAGGTCTTCCACTTTGTACGATTGTAGTGCGCCCTCCTCTTGATCCGACATGTCTTCTGTGATACGCTCAGCATGAGGCCTGATTTGAACATGGTCAGCATCGAAGGAAGCTGTTGACTGGGCGCGTGGAGCGTTGTGTAGATGCAAGCCAAGACCCGCATACGCGTGACGCTGGGCCTCTTGCTCTGACGCCAGGACTTTTTGCTCTGGTTCGGAACGTTGTGCTGTTGGCAAAGTGGGAAGAGGTCGTGGTGGCACCGGCACAGCAGGCAAGGAGCGCGAAGGTGTGTTCAACAAGTCTGCAGTTGAGCGAGCAGCGGGACGCCAAGGCTGCGGACGATCTTCTTCATCTGTGCTAACATCCAGGTCACTATCGTACTCTCGACCTGCGCGGGTTGAAAAGGGCGAAGAGCCCGTCTCGAAGGAGCAATCCGACATATGCCGTACCTCGAGTGATTCATTGAAGGTGACTGACTTTGAGCGCGTCAAATCGTGTCGTGCCAGCTGTGGATCAACGAGAGACGACTTTGTAGGTGAGACTGAACGCACACGGGCGACACTGAGCGCGTCACTGTCCTCTGTTGTCGTTCTTGCATTTGGTGAAGTACGTGGCGATCTGCCAGATTGCACAAAGGGACTATTGGCAACCAACTTCTCCGGGAGCTCGATAGTACGCGTAGTGGCTGTCTCTACATTGATACGTTGTTCGAGCTGGCGCTTCCGCTCCATTGTTGTCGCGAGATTGGTCATGGTTGGGGATTGCTTTGAGCGCGGCGACACTGCCGGGCTGCTTTCTTTAGCCTGCCAAAATGAGCGCACGTTGCCGGAAGCAGACATGATGGCCTGATGAGAGTGCTGGACGGGCCAAGCCAGGCCTTACGCTCGAGGATGGTTGGGTTGACGAGGGAGGGTGTGGTCGTTGCGTTGAAGAACAAAACAAAAACAAAAGGAGCGAGCGAGCGTGAGAGTTGTCTGTCCATCTTGTCTTTGTCTTGTCTTTGTCTATTGTCTTCATCTCCTGTCTACCTCTACTGTCTACTTCTACTGTCTCTGTACTTGTCCTTTCTTTTGTCCCTGTACTTTCCTGTCTACATGCCCTGTCTACTGGGTGTCATTGCTGCGGCTGCTTGACTTTGCTCCCTCATGTGAAAGCCAATATCTGCTTGGGGAAGACTGCCTATCCGGCTTCCATCATTGTTTGCCATCTCCGAAAGGCCCAGTATATATGATCAATCATGGATAGTCTCCTCGACAATACTCATTGCTCACGCTACATATTCAGCCTTGTCAAGTTGCCATTGTACCATCTGCCCTGCATGTGAATACGTGGAGCAGCCTACTCCTCGCGCCATATGTTGTGTTGCTCATCAGCAAGGCGTCGCATCATAGGCAACAGTATCGCATTTCTTAGACTTCGTCGGCACTGTGAAGTGTCCAGGACGCAATGCCAATGGCAACCTGCATCAGCAGACCATGACTCGCCCTCACCATGCAGAGATTAATTATATCGTGGCAGAGAAAGCGGCATTGCCACTAGAAATGTAGCTAATCTAGCTCCCTTCAGACCGCTAATCGAGTGCCCTTGATTAGTCTTCATAGCTCCACTTCATCCATTCTCCTCTGCAGCATGTCTCTTTCGTCTGGTGGTTCGGTGTGCAGAGTTGGTTCAGACGACGACGCAACTGCCCAAGCACTTCAGCGACAGTCAACAACGACTCGTGTCCGACACATCGCTCAGCCATGACAGAGCCCGTCTTCAAGCTCTTAGGCGCATCACGCAAGCACAGCCGCACCGACTCTCTCTCCCTGGAAGCAGCCAGGAAACTCACTCAGCTTCAAATGCCAAACACAGCAATCTCTACCGCAGGCCGTGATGCATCGCCTGCGCCCGGCAGTGCAAGACCTGGTGCGAGTCGTGCGCATAGTAGAGCGACATCTGTAGGCGGAACGCCTGAACCATCGAATGCACGCTTGAGTGCAGCGAGACGAGGAACGGCAGCTGGTTCGATTGCTGGTGAGACGGCAACGGCGCGTGGTGAGGAGGATGCAGAAGAGAGTGACTTGGATGAAGGCGATTTCGGCAATGCCACAGCAGCAGCAGCTGTGAGCCACCAAGAGGCGGTTGCGGAAAAGATGAGGATGCGGATACTGCTTGAGAGCTTTGATGAACAGCAGATGGCGCGTTATGAAGTCTTTCGACGTGTGGGACTCAATAAGAATGCCGTCAAGCGACTTGCGAATCATGTACTGAACCAATCGGTTACGCAGAACGTCGCTGTGGTCATTGCTGGTGCGAGTAAAGTGTTTGTTGGTGAGCTGGTGGAGCGGGCAAGAGCAGTACAGAAGCTACGAGGGGAGACGGGGCCTGTGTCGCCTGATTGTCTACGAGAGGCGTATCGACAGTACAAGCTGACGGGGCTCGTACCACAGAGCAAACCGCCGAAGCGTCTGTTCCGGTAAGCCGACCTGCTTCCTTTTGACGACTTCCCTCTTGTGCTTTTCTCCTTCAGCGACAGCGTCCATCATATATCTAGCATCCATCATCCCATCTTGGCCTTTGAGAAGTCCATTTCTGGGTGCTCCCGTTGAAACTTGGCCAGCAAGTCCTGCTTTTTGAGGTCGTCACTTGACGGCTTGCCCATCTCCTTTTGGCGTTGATCAAACATCATCTTCTCAACCATGGCGCGGGTATCGCCATCAAGATCCTCCAGCTTGCTGTTCTCTGGCTGTATCTTGGTTGTATCAATCTTGGCATGACCTTGGATCAGACACTCCCACCAGCTCGTGCCATTCAGCTTCTCTAGATGGATCTGCACCTCGCGCTGGCTGTCAATCGTCCATGTTGAGTCGTCGACCTTGACATCTTTTGCAAGACTACCAGAAAGCATGACCTGTCCTTTAAGCTTAACACTCAGTTTGGAGGGAGAGATTTGAATATCCAGGTCCTTGCCGCGCGTGCCTTGCGGAACAGGAATAGTAACGGAGACTTCCTTCAGAGTCTGTGACCAGCTATATGTGCAGCCTTCAAGCTCGACTTTGTGTACGGCACCTTGAGCAATCTCTGACATGGCTTAGCTTAAAGTCACACAACGGTAGTATTGAGCAGCAGAAGTATTGGCAGCAGCAGTCTGTGTCCAATATCTTGTGAGTGTCCAGCTGCCGTCGTCGTCGTCTTCTGCGACCAAATTTGCAGCAACCAAGACCACCAAAGACAAAAACTACCTTCTTGTAGCTTGCTTCCAGCAGATATGGCTAGTCTAGCACTGCGTTCCAGCGCTCCTATATCCCGCAGCGTCATCACCAAAATAGCAACCATCGGCTTCGAGAGGCGGCCGGCAGCTACAGACGCATTGACACAACGACATGCGAGACCCGCTTCTTTCGTCGCAGCACTCGCCCTAGGTATCTCTTCAACGATTCTACATGACTTATGGGACTCCATTCTCCGTGCTGTGCCCAAGAAGAAGACAACACACAGCAAGACGCGCATGCGATCAGCAACAAAAGGCCTGAAGGATAAACTCAACATAAACAATTGCTCGGCGTGTGGACAACCTAAATTGGCGAATACATTGTGTGGATCTTGTTATCGGGAGGTACGGCATCGTTGGGCTAAGGAAGCTTCAGGCGCTGCGGGTATAGGGTCGGCGTAATGTATGCAGTCATGGCAAGGCAGTATGCAATACAGCTTGCTTGGAACACATCACAAAGTACAAAGAAGCAAAAGACATTGATACGCTATGCATGCTGATGGAAACCTGTAGCAACTTCAAAACAAAGTCTGTCTGTTAGCCGACTGAACCAGTGAAGAAAGACAACACTTACGCTCTCATCTCTGAGGAACTCGCCGAGATCAGTCTGATGGAAAGCCACGACATCTGTCGGCTGCAACTTGCGTGAATCCACCGTCGACCGTGCCGTAACGCCAAAGCCAAGCGGCGCATCGTTCATTGAGAAAATGACCACACCTTGATGTTCAGGTGTGTCTTCAGAGATGCGACCAACGTGCGCCTTGAGGACATGATTGCCGTAGAGATATGGCATCTCACCATTCGCCTTGACCCAGATCCGATACTTGGCATGCCGTGCAATGACATCCAGCGCCGTGACATGCAACCGAAACTTGCCAGTCTTTGTGAATTTGCCCAAAGGTGTGCCCAGTGCCTACTATTAGCTCTTCACTTTTAATCCGCACGCATGCGACATACAACCAAGTTCTCTCTCGCGACACTCGTAGCGACCTTCATGATACGCTCACTGACATAGTAGCATCGATCTTTTTGTATCCGGAAGCAATGTGGATCCTCTGGACGATCAATGAGGTGCGTAATGTTGCGTCCGATGTATTGCGCAAGCTTCTCAAACAGCGTGCGTGTCTCTGTCTCTGTCAAAGGCCGCATGGTGACTGGCTGTTGCGAGTCAATGTCGCTGCTTGTGCAAATCTGCAGAAACTTTCATAATTCCTCGAGATGGGAAGGCAGCCAGATACAAATGGTGATTCCATTATCTGCAAATGAAGTCTTCATATCTCTACTGACAAGCAAAGAGTGAAGACCAGTTTAAATGGCTCATCCTGTACCTACCTACTTTTTGCATTGACTGCAACTGTCATCGCTGGTATCTCAAAGAAATTGTTGCATGTGCATGCTTCGAACTCAGCATATTTGATCGCGCTGTATGATTTTGCTCAGCATGTTCCTTCGCGCCGCAAGATCTTTGCTCAGCATATCCGGTCGCGCTCTATGATTTTGCTTAGCATGTTCCGTTTGCGCAAAATGATCATCGCTAAGTTGTGATGAACCGCGCCATCTCCATCCAGCTGTTACTCTGCACCATCTGAACAGCGATTACTACCTCACTATCTCGATCAACGATTACCACCTCGCGATCCCAACCAGCTATTACTACCTCGTCATCCCAACCAGGCGCAGCTCTTCATTCATCACATGTCTCTAGAAAAATGTTGCTAGTCGAGCCTGCCCACTATGCTCTACCACAAGGACACCTCCCAAGATGACGGTTAACAAGACCCGAACCTCAACCTTGAAGATCTCTGCGGTGGCAAAGCTTTCAGGCAATGCTAGCGTCGCGTGGACAAGCGGCAGAGCGGCGGAAGCATTTCTGGTGAGCAAATCAACAGCCGTATGATCGATGGCAGTCTTCACCTCGAGTACCCAACAACAGACCGACATACCAGACAATCACGGCATCTGCCAGCAACGGACTGGGAGTTTGTCAACATCACCACTTCTAGAATTTCCCATCTTGCGGCATCAATGGCATGTTTACAGCTACCACAAGGACACCTCTCAGGATGACGCTTTAACAAGACCCGAAGGTCATCCTTGAAGATCTCTGCGGTGGCCCAGAAGCCATTTGGCATAACTTGCACCTGACGGCCACCTCGAGATGCGCCATCTAGCATTGGAGGAAGTTCACAAATTCCCACTCAGTTACCGGCAGACGCCGTGATTGTCTGGTATGTCGGTCTGTTTTTGGGTATTCGAGGTGAAGACTGCCATCGATCATACGGCTGTTGATTTGCTCACCAGAAACTGCTTCCGCCGCTCTGCCGCTTGTCCACGCGACGTTAGCATCGCCTGAAGGCTTTGCCACCGCAGAGATCTTCAAGGATGAGGTTCGGTTTTTGTTGATCGTCATCCTGAGCGGTGTCCTTGTGGTAGCTGTAAACATGCCATTGTCAACATCTCCACTGCTAGAGTTTCCCATTTTGAGGTATCAATGGCATGTTTACAGCTACCACAAGGACACCTCCCAAGATGACGGTTTCTAGCAGTGGAGATGTTGACAAACTCCCAGTCCGTTGCTGGCAGATGCCGTGATTGCCTCGTGTGCCTGTCTGTCGTTGGTAATCCAGAAGTAAGAACCTTCCTTTTCAAGATGCTCCTCAAGCCAGGAAAGGAAAATGCAGAGAATACTGTTGAACTTACCATCGTTGGCAGAGACAATCTTCATCCACAACATCCACAAGAAAATATGAAGCCATTTCTAGTGGCATGCCTTTCCTAGATTGAACCAACTACACGGAGCGAAACTAATTTGGGTTTATGTGTAAGCATTTCAATAAGCGGTGATGCGAGCAATTAGTTGAAAGATTGCAAGAAGCCAATGGCCCATCCTGTACCTACCTATTTTTTGCACTGACGTCTACTGTCCATCGTTGACATCCCCCAAAATTTGTTGCATGTGCATTTTTCGAACTGATGATCGACGTCAAGTGTTTGTAAATAATCCTGAAATTCGAAAGTGACTTCAATGCATATAATTTAACTAATCGCTTCAACAGCTAGCCAGTGTATGGTCATAGAGCTTGTTGCTTAGCTGCAAGGGCAAGCTAGAGGAAACCGCACAGAAAACTGCCATCGGGTCTTCGATAGCATTCAGGGTATGAGCACACATGATGAAAATCGCTTGATTGACCTTGGGTTGGGTAGCCCGGGTAGTTGGGTGGGTAATAGCCTCCTTAACTACCTGATGGCTGATCGGCTGCCTGAAGACACTCTGGCCAATACACTTGATCATAGCTCCCATAGCCATCTGATTGCTGGTTTTGAGGAGAGTTGTTTGGATAGTTGAGCTGGGCTTCGTTTCTGTAGTCACCTGAGTGTTGTCCGTGTGCATAGTTTGACTCCGCAAACGGATTAAAATGGCTTGCACTCGCATATTGGTCGCCATATCCAGGTCGATGCCAATACTCTTGCATGGGCTGGAGATTATGATTGTTATCCGGGTAGCCATACTGAGCGTCTTGGTCGTTGTCAGGTTGGAAAGCGGCATTGAGATCAATTTCGAATCGCTGGCTGGTTGATGCAAATTGTTGGGCTCCGTCGAAATGGGCCGCAAAATCGCGATTGCCGCTATATTCAGGTGGCTCCGTGTTCAAGTCGAACCCATAATGAGCAGGTTCTGACCGCTCAGTGCCGGTATCGTGAGTGTTCCAGCCTTCGTTGAGGTCAGGTACTTGACTGAATCCGGCGTCGTTGTCTACAGGCTCATGTTGAGCGCCACTCGAAGGCTGATCTCGATTCTCCGGCAGGACTTTGCAGAATCTGTCGCCTAAGCCTGGTACTCCACGGCACGTACAAGCTGTTTCCTCAGGTGAAACATTGTTGCAAATAAGATCCTTATTGATCTCCCACTGAGTATTGCTTTGTCTAAGCCAATGCTGAGTGCCATGGTTCAAAAGCTTGGGGACAAGCTTATGTGGAAGACAGTTGTAGTGCTGAGAGAACAGCTTGGCTCGGTCCGGATCATTTTCAAACTCGGGACTGAATGGATCGCCAGTTACACCTTTGTTTTGCCAGGCATCGGCTGACCTTTGATTTATTCGCCAGAAAATAGCATCTGCATAGCACACGCAATGCAAGTTTCCGCACTTCGAATCCTTGGTCTCACAGTCACTGGGTTTTGATGTAAATCTTGCAAGGTCATCAGGTATTTTGGTAGAAAACGACCTGCTACGAACGCACGGGAGCGCTTTCAAACAGCCACCTTGGCTTGTTTTCTTCATTGCCTTGAATACATCTGAGTCAGCCCATTTGTTGATTGCCTTATCGCACTTCGTGTCGCAAAGATCTGTGGTACGAGCTTTTATAACTGTCATGATTTGGATCCGCAATCGATAACAGAGATCAACAGGCTGTGTCATGAATCTAGGTTTCTTGTTTCTCATTGCAGCGACGAGACCAGAGTTGCGCATGAATGACGAGAGGATGAGGAAGAACAACACCGTAAACAACAGCAGGCCTGACTTGAAACGGGCGACTGAATTGAAGCGCGGCATAATAAGTCTTGAAAGGCTCTACTGGCGTGGACTTGAAGAAGTGCAATTCTTTTCCAGAATGTCCTTTTCAGGAGAAAGCAGCAATATCGAAACAGAATGCAGTTGTCACGCTTGATGGACAAATACAGGCGCGTAGCGCACTGCTACATTATTTCATTTCTGCTGAAGGTCATTTGTCAATAGTCATTGTCCTGACTGGGTAGCATCGGTCAAAGATACAGCCTGCCCCTAGATAGATGCACATTGGTGGGTCCTGGAAGTGAACAGCCCAGAGTGATTTTCCTGCGGATACGACACTGGAATTACAGCAAGAAGAGGGCCTACCCACTGCCCCTTCACTTTTGAGGACTGATACTGCATTATACTCTTTGTTGACTCACCCTTTTGGCCTTTTGCGACTGCTTTTTCTCCGCCAATCACAATGCTCCAATTTCCTTATCTTTGTTCCGACTCTGCCCACAAACTCGAGCAGGCGACAGGAAGAAGGAGGCACTCTTGCGCCTG
Organism: Protomyces arabidopsidicola; assembly: GCA_003568695.1. Taxonomy (NCBI): domain Eukaryota; kingdom Fungi; phylum Ascomycota; class Taphrinomycetes; order Taphrinales; family Protomycetaceae; genus Protomyces; species Protomyces arabidopsidicola. The sequence goes on from QXMI01000103.1 coordinate 125,193, forward strand.
CAGACACACACACACGACCAGGCTCGCATTCCGGCAAACACAGTATCATGCTTGCGCGCGAATCTACCTCATCCAGCAACAGCAGCGTCTATGGATTTGACGCCGATTTCGAAGTCTGCGAAGGCGAAATGCTCGACTATGACGAATCCCAAGATACCGAGCCTGCAGCGATTGATTTCGGTAACCCATTTACCTGTACGAGTCCACTAGAGACGTTCTTTGAAGCGCGCAGTGTTCAGGCGAGTCCGTTTGCCGTACAAGGTGCCTTTGATACTTCTGGCAAGGGAAAGGGAAAAGCTGTCTCTGGATTGACGGCACAGGCGAGCGCAGCAGCGACAGCGGCGGCAGCGTCGTATGCAGACCGTGATCAATATCATCCAGAGTCTGCGCGGCAGGAGATTGTCGAGCAAATCATGACGCGGGGTGCTGGTATGAGTGGACAGATTGCAGCGAAAACACTCCAGCATTCATCTGAGCAGTGGAACAACTATGCGGACGTCTGCAGGAGTGTTGCTGAAGTGCTCAGAGCGCGGGGATTCCCAAATGCATTGGTGGAGAGTGTGCGGTATGGCAGCGAGAGGCAAATTGTCTACGAGCTGTAGATGCGGCCACATTGCTGCGACTGAGACGACAACTGACGATGATGCCTGGACTTTCCCTCTTGTCCTCTGGCAATGACCTATATACATAGATGCGCCCGCTATTGCGCTTAACTTATGACTTTTTCAACTTGATCCTGCCTCGTTGCTCCTTGACGACAGCGACACTTTCCGGCAACACAACACACAGTCGCTACATCCCATACACCCATCCTGCCTAGGCCATGGCGCCGGCCCGTGTCTCCAAATGCAGTATCTACAGGCCAATTCTTATAGGCAACACGGCTGAACCCCTCGGTGACCGTCGAAACCCAAGCTCCGACCATACACACACTTGGACAATCGCCGTCAAAGGCCTCAACAACGCCGACCTCTCACCTTTTATCAAGAAGGTCATTTTCAAATTACACGATACCTATCCCAATGCCGCGCGGTCGATTGAAGCACCGCCCTTCGAAGTGACCGAGACTGGGTGGGGAGAATTTGATATACAGGTGAAAATCTTCTTTGTGCAGGAAGCTTCAGAGAAACCAGTGACGCTGTATCATCGCTTGAAACTTCATCCGTATGGTCCCGAGATTGAACGGCTCAAAGCGGCAGGTCAAGCGATTCCTCAAAGCATGATGCATGTCTCTAGTTGGCAGTATGATGAAGTCGTGTTCAATGAGCCAACGGAACAGCTGTATGATATCCTCACACGAACAACAGGACCTGGTGCCGGGGGCGGCGGTGCACTCTTACCGCTTGAAAAGTCCAAGGACAATGTCTTTTGCCAACGCAGTGAACAAGAGGAACTCGACCGGCTCGAGAATGCTATAAGCAAGGTGGATGCACAGACACGTCTATACAGAGACAAGATCCTCGCCATGGAGAAGAAGTGAAATGATTGTTATATACATGCATGCATAGCGATGGCGTTCAAATGAAAGAAGCTCACTCACCCTCGTCTCTTTTCACTCTCGAGACGCTGATACAGCATGTACAGCGCTAGCTGGTTCTGCTCTGCTGTTCCCTCAATCGTAATCAACCGTTCAGTAACGCGCGCAGGGTCTGGTTCATTGACCTTGACATGCGAGCCTGACAAGTTGCGGATTTCATTGATTTTCGACCCCTGCTTGCCAATAATGGCGCCCACCATGTCGTTGGGGATGTAAATCTGCTGCGTCACTTTTTCCTTCGATTTGGAGACATTTTTGCCTGCTCCTGCCGTTGCTGCTGTGCCTGCTTGTGCGTCTGCTTGCGGCGGGGCAGCAAACGTACTTGGTGGAATCCCATAGGGGTTACTGGGCGTCATCATTGTATCGTTTGCCTCGATGCGTCGGAACGACTCTGGATGTCCATATATTCCACCGAGCGTGACAGGTCGATATGCAACCGTCATGGCAACATGGGAAGAAGCAAGACCCACCTGCATCGTCTCTGTAATTTGTTGAATAGCAAGACGGATAGCCTCTGTTGAACCACGAACGACAACGCACCGTTCAGAGGAGAGCGGCAGGTTGAATTCAGATGCTTGGATGTGTGCGCCTGTAATAGACATGATTTCCCGGATTCGAGCACCCTGCTTGCCAATAATGGCACCAAGATGTGCATGTGGAATAACAAGCCGTAGCGAGAATGGCTTGACAGTGTCATCAACAGGTACAGATTCATCCTTGATGACTGTTGCTTCTGCCTCAGGACACGCGGCAGCAGCTGCTTCTGCCTCTGATTTCGCTTGTTCTTCTGCTGCAAGTGCTGCTGCTTCAGCTTCTGCTGCTTTTGTCGCGGCAGACTTGCGGCCTCCTTTCTTCTTTGGTGCAGCTTTGGCAGGTGTCTGCGATGCTGACTCTTCAACAGCAGGTTTCGTTTCTTCTGTTGCAGCAGTAGCAGTAGCGGTCGTGGCCACAGTCGCCCTATCTGACGTAGCAATCGCTGGTTGCAAAACCTCTACTAGCTGGCGATACCCATCCGCAATCACACCAGGCGTCCCTGAGATCGACACAACGCGTTCGATAGTTCCCTTGACGTGTTCAGACACCGATACACGCGCCGTTGTATTTGTTCGGATTGCTGCAATGGTGCTTCCTTCTTTTCCAATAAGACTTGCTGCCTCACGATTCGAAATGAGGGCTTTGAGGGTGATGGGAGGGCTTGTGTCGGGCGAGTCTCGTTTTTGCCTGCGCGCTGTAGACGCGTCTTGGGGCTCTTCATCTGCGGGTCTTTTGGACATTTTGGGAGAATTGGGAGGGTGTGTGCGTTGTGAGGGGTTTGGACGTGGATGTGAATGTAGGACTAGACCTGAGTAGAGGAGAGAGAGAGTAGCAGAGAGTGTCGTCGCAGAGAAAGTGCGCTGCTGGTTGTTTGTTCAACTTTACACATCAAGCAGCGACACCACCCACAGCGACATTGATCAATCAATCGCACCAGGGCCGGCAGCTGGCAAGCATGGACAGGACAGATACGTTTCGCCAGTTTGCTGCTCTGCACGGCCGCAATACAGATACACCAAAACTCAAGCCAGACAGAGTACCAGATGCTTTCATTCGTGAAGCTCAACGTCTCGTATATTTCCCCCTTCACCTCTCTGCTACAAGTACGCTGACCTTGTGACCAGCTCGAGTCGATGCGCGAGATTCAACACTACCTGACACGCATCCGTCGTGCCTACCTGAGCGCATCAGACGACAAGGGCCATCATAAACCCTCACTCGCCTCCCTCTCCTCCATCGCCTCGGCTTCCACAAGCGAGATTCATCATCTCACTGATAAGCAGCGTGATGAAATTGACTATGAGGTTAAAAAAAGTCTGCGCGACGCTCTCAGTCGCGTTCAAGCGCTTGAATCCGTTGAAGCGCAACGTCGTGCACAATTGGACAGTGCCTCGCGCTTTGCGAGATGGTTGCGGGATCCCGATGTCGAAGCACAGGCTGCTCAACTCGGTGCGCATCATGTCTCTATGACATGGTTCCTCAATCACTTCCTGGTAGGTCTATCAAATCAGCATGCAGAGCAACGTACCATTCGTTTTGAACGAGAAGAAGAGAAGCGACGACTGGCGATGCCCTCTTCCAAGCGCTCTCAAGCGCCTACATACGGCTACACACTTGATCCAGCCGAGCAAGCGGTTTCTGAGCAGGAAACAGAAGCTGCGCTACTAGAAACACTCTTGAGTCCTGCACAACTACAGCAGTTTGAGGGGGAGAATACCAAGATGATGCAGGAGTTTGAGAATAGCATCCAGCAGATTCGCACAACACAGGCGAAACTCGCTGAGATTGCAGAACTCTCGACGGAGTTGCAGCGACACTTGGAGCAGCAAACAGATATGACGGATCGGCTCATGGAAGATGCGACATTCACTTCAATGACGGTGCGTCAGGGCAATGAACAACTTGGCCAGGCAAGAAAACGCAATGCGTGGTATACCAAGTTTGTGGTGACAATCTTGCTTGTGCTCAGCTTTGTCTTGCTCTTCCTAGACTACTATGCATCATAGCCTTCATCTTGACTAGTTGAGGTAGACGATGCCCGCGTTGAGGTATGTAGCAAATGAGACCCACGCCAAATACGCCCATCCAACAAGACCGGCGCGCTCATCCGCCTGCTGCCAATGACCCTGCAATGTCAACAATGTGCCCCACAAAGCGACGATATCCGCCAGAGCAAGTGAGCGCTGCTTGTACTTGAAGAACAAGGGCATCCAAGCGAAATTCAACACAAGTGACAAGGTATACAACCCGCGTGCTTTTGAATTGCCACGGGCTAGGTAAGAAGCAACACCCATGCCTGCATAGAGAGAAGTCCAGACGGGACCGAAGAGCCACGCCGGCGGTTTGAGAGCTGGTTGGCGCAAGGTGCCATATTGGTTCTTGGTGTCGGCTGCAGTGAGGAAGCCAATGGCACTGCCAATCGCGATTGGGAAGCAGGTTGCCACGTAAGGGTTTTGGAAGAAGATGCTTGGGAGCTGGAAGGAGTCGAGAAACGACATGGCGCGATTGTATATAGTTTTGCGTCGCTGTGTATGTGGGATTTCGTCGCCGTTCATGCTCAAATCCGGGGCAACTTCATAGGGTGCCTGGCCGCTTGTTCTTCAGTTCAGTACAGCTGTGTTATTCAAATAAATATCTAACTGACGAGGCTCATCATGAGACGGCCAGAGGCAGTGTTGAGCTATAGATTTATCTGCTGTCTACAGAGACAATGGACGTATCGGCGATGGAAATGCTGTCCGGAACATCTGCAGAGTCTGTGTCGCTGGAGAGGAAACGAGATTGCCCAGTGAGAGGCGCGAGTCTACGTCCACGTCAAGGTCAAGGTCCCTCCAACCTTCGTGTCGCGCTTTAATTAATTGCAAAAGGCTCCTTTCGTGTCCTCTGTCAAGCTCGGCTGCAGTCCAAGACGGACAGAGAGCTTTATCTGACTCGAGAGAAGCACAAGGTGAAGGGTTTCCAAGTGTCAGCACTGGCCCAACAGAGCCGACACTGCTCAGATGCCTAGTCCATTTGCGGCAGGCATGTCGGTCGCTTGCTGTCGGTGTCTTCCACTGCTGAGTGCTGAGTGCTGACACTCCATACAGCTATGAGTAGTGACAATCGACAACTTGTCAACGCCTCGATCGATGTGACATGCTTCACATGTTTGTGCGACTTTGTGGCACCTTTGTACCGGTGGGTGTTCGGGCCCGCACGTTTATGATATAGCAAAACGTGCGTTACCGAAGGTGCCTGTAGTGGGATTTTGATGCGCTTGATCGTACAGACCAAGCGACCCATGGCCGGCGATACCGTATGCTCGTGCGAGCAAGACAGACAGTGTCAGACACGTCTTTGAGCGCCGGCGCCCTCTGCAGGAGTCTATCGGCCTTGTGCGCGCACATTCACCAGGACATGTGCTCGTTCTTGAGGAACTCTGCGCGCCGCTTGACGTCCTTCTTGCTCTTGAAGTGGTTGTAGATATGGATGAATATGCAGCAGATCATGGCTTGCGTGTAGGGGAGAAGGAGAGGAGATGCAGGCAGTTCTCTTCCTTTTGTTCCGCGCTTACTCTGCCTCTGTCTCCCCTTCTCTGCTTCTTTCCTTCGTCTCTGTGCGTGCGGCCCGTCCGTTTCCTCGAATCCGCAGCCGCAAGCAAATGAAATCAATCTCTGGCGCACTTTCGGCTTCATCTGCAGCGACGGCCAGCCTCCAGCAAGCGAATGGAGGCCGCCCCGGCGAATGTCTTAGTGTGCAAGTGTAGACAGCGTAGTTGAGTGAGACAGCGTAACTGAGCAGCTACAAAATTCCCTGTGCAACCAGATCCTTGTACACCTTCTCGCTCATGACATTGCCGCTCTCATCCTCCATCTCCACCGCGGCATCCATCTTCTTCCGCTCAGCCTCACGCACCTCCTCCAGCCGCTGTGCCAAATTCAATGCGTCCTGAATCTGCGTAATCTGGTCATAGAGCAATCCTCCATTCTCAATACCCAAACACCGCAGTCCATGCAAGTGCCGTGCTTCGTTGAAATGCTTGTCAAATGCCCGTCGTCCAGCATACGTGTGGTTGCCACAAATCTCACAACTGTACTCGACACCCAGCCCATGCAATCGCCAGAGCCAAAACGGAATCGGCTTGCCATCCCAGCCAAGGGGTAGTTTGAGCGGATTGTAAAACTTCTCCCCAGCATCCTCGGCTTCATCGACCTCTTGCATGGTTCCATCTGCAGCTACCTGTTGGCGTGCTGCAAGGGGTGCATACTGAGCCTGTTCCTGCTCCTGTGCCCATTCTCGATCGGTGAGTGTTTGTTTCCGTACAACATTCGCCCGTGTCGCTTGCTTGATGCTGCTGAACTTGACGGCAAGCTGGTGAATAATGGACTCGCGCTTCGCAACCGCCGTCTTGGTATCATCATGCATCCCTGGTATCTTTTCGTGCGTATCTGCTGCATCGGTTATCTTGCTCTGCTTCGCAAGCCCGGCTTGGTGCTTCTTGGACTTGAGATGTCCATCATACACTGTCTGCTTGGCATATCGCTTCTGGCAAATCTCACACCATATGCCTGCTTCTGCAGGATCTGAGGTAGCTTGCAGACCACCATCCACATGATTTTCCTTCCTACCTTCCTCAAAGGCCTTTTCCATCTCTCCCAGCACCTGATCATGCACGTCCAGCGGCACGGCGCGTCGGTAGAAGGAAATGAGGTAGCTTAGCAACTCTGCCAAGTATTCCGGGTACGCAGGATCTTGCTTCACCGCCGCGGGGAATGCCTCAAAATCATCAAACGTCTCCAAGTAGCGCGTATAAGAAACCGGGCGATTGCGCTTGAGGTTACAAAATTGCGCATGCAAGGTATTCAAGTCGAAGAAACGACCGAATCCCTCTTCGCCGCTGAAGAGCCGCGATATCCGGTCATCTGTGCCTTCTGCTTCCTCTGCCGCATCGGGCAGCTTGATTGCGTAGAGTGCGGCGAGGTCTTCGACAGGTTCATTCGGATAGCGCTTATGGTATTCCTTTAATCGCTCATACTGCTCATAGAAACCTTCCAGTCCTGCACCGGGTTGTGTAGCCGCTTGCTTAGAGACGCTCAACTGTGCCACTTCTCTTGACCGTGCACCATCCGTGTCATCGTAGAGCGCCTTGAGCGTATGTGAACGCACTTGAATGAGTTGCAGGAAATCGGCGACTTCATGGTCGAGTTGCAGCTGGTCCTTGATCGTGCGTGGTTGGTAGAGGAGGCGATCGGAGATGGCCTGCTCGAGGCGTTCCAGCTCTTCATGCAGGTTGCGCTGTTGCTCTATTGTTGAGTCCATCAGCGACACGCGTATGGCATGTGTCGTCTTGCTTGATGGACACATTGCGCACATCAACACGATCTGCTTTTCACCAATACACAGGATAGTGGGAGAGAAATAAAGATTGCTACATGTACTACGAGGCTACCTCCCAGTGTTCTTTTACGCGTGCCCCCATACTGCGATGCAGATACTCGGAAAAGAAAAGAGGGAAAGAAGAATCAAGTCGCCGTGAAGAGACAAGAAGTGTGTTCCAAATATTGAGTGAATGGCATGATCGGCGCTACAAACGGATATCTTTGGTAAAAGGCAAAAGATATGTTCTTTTTGGCGCGCCGTGCCTAGGGAGAGAGTGAGGATGCCGGTCGTTGGCGCTTCTTATACTCTGCAGCAAGAGAAATGTCGCACGCTCAAGATACACTGCTCCCGGCAAGTCACAATCATGGATCACGGGTGACAATAGCATGCTCGCAGTGGTCGTGGGCGGCATTCGACAGGATGGTAGTGAGGATAATCTAGTTGTGCTGAGCTGGCCGATCGGCATCACACTACACTAGTCACTTCAGAACCTGTCGTATAAGAAGCATAGTCTGTCTGTGCTCTGTCTGGCATTCAGGCCATGCTTATAGCATCTCAAGAGAAGGGCACACTTTACTTCTCGGTGATTGATTCTCCTCGAGTCTTGGCGCGCAACTGCCACTTTCCCTAAACATCATTAGCCTGATCCTTGATACACAGACGCAGGCGCAAGCATACCTCTGTCGCATAGGCAAGGTAGTAGAGTGCCACAGGGAAAGCAACTCCCCACATGGCTACCTGTCGTGTTGATTTGCTCGTCCACCGAAAGTTGCGGTATAGGTCATGTCGCATCTCTACCCATCGCTCAATCGCGGGATCTATCAATATCAGCTTGAAAACCTTGATTGATTGGACGAAGCGACTCACCCTTCTTGAGAGTCTCGCCCATGCTTGCTAGCAGATAGGAAGCAGACAAGAGCAGAGTGTGTGGTTGCAGGTCTGTTGCTTGTCGCACTCATGAAATAGCCGAGTCTGATTCTGCTCCCTCGAATTCGTCGGGCAGCAGCAGCAGCAGCAGCAGCAGTGACCATGAACAATGCGCATTGTTCCTGTGCCATGAGTGAACCAGTCTCGCTGCCTTCAGTACCGTTCATTCTACAGCTCTACATATGGCAGATTCAAAGGCCAATGCTAAGCATGTCAAGTACTTTACCATGTGCAAACAAATGCTGCCGCATCAGTACGTCTCCAACGACTTGAATCAAACGATGCTCTCCTTCTTTACAGCTGCATCTCTGCATTTGCTCAAACAAGACGTCCAAAAACGTACCGAAGCTATTGAGTGGATCTACCTGCACCTGAGACACGGTGGTAAAGGTTTCCGAGGCGGCCATAACGCTGAGCTTGCCGCATCTTGTTCAGGTGCCTGCTATGATCCATTTCATCTGCCGGCCACCTATTTCGCCCTTCAACTCCTGCTTACCCTGGGTGATGACCTCTCCAAACTGAATGCTAGTGTCCTCATGTCAGAAGTCGTCGCGTTACAGCTCTCTGACGGATCATTCCCATCAGCGCAAGGCATTCTTGACGCAGATACAAGATTCACATACATGGCTTTCGCAATTCGCTATATCCTTCAATTTCTCGTTCAAAAGCCTACCACAACAGACTTTGACACTGCAAAAGCACTCCTGTTTGTTGATCACTGTCGCAACTATGACGGTGGTTTTGGAGGTTGTCCCGGCGCAGAATCGCATGCCGGTCTGACATGGTGCGCTCTTGCCGCCATTCATCTGCATGATCCGCGACAACCACTAGCCCAAGATCCAACCTATACGCAAACAATCCACTGGCTCCTTCAAAGACAAAACACGGACGGCGGATTTAATGGCCGTTTCGGCAAAGTCAGTGACGTCTGCTATTGCTTCTGGGTCACTGCGAGCTGCTGTATACTCGGGGTAGCAGATTTGCTGGACCATGATGCGCTGAGCACTTACCTTGTAAGATGCCAGACACCCTATGGCGGATTCGGGAAAGCGATTGGACAGCCACCGGATCTGTATCATGCATATCTCGGAGTTTGCGTAGCGAATCGCAGTATTTTTGACGCGTCTTCTATCGCTGTGGCTCTCTCCCTTTCTCAAGAGACGGTCGACGAGCATTGCTCTGGAGTGGGAGCTCGTTTTGTTGGGTAGTACGACTGGATGTCCCGCTACAAGAAGTCAGCTGTGATGATGACCACGGTCCCCCTCCAGAACTCCTCAGTCTTGGACTACGCTGCTGGAGCAATCATCATTCACGAGGCCAGTCATTTTCCAGCATCATCATCTTGCCATGATCTTGCACATCAAGGAAATTCAGCAAGGAACAAATATTAGCTGCCTTACGCTTCCAGTTTTGGTTCCCCAATCTAGACATAGTTGTTTCATGCCGTCAATACCATTGCTGTGGTGACTGCCCGCCTTAAATAAGGTCGAGTTGCGCATGACTGGCAGCCTAGCCAAGAAGCGCATCTTTCACGATGTTATATTGATAGCATAAGTATGAGATCTACTGCTCTCGATGGTCAATTCAGCTGCAGTCTAGTGTAGCAATCGCATTGATTTACTTGCAATTGTCCATGCTTCCGGCTGTCAGTCAACCGAAATCATATGCACTTGACTTTTTTCAGGTGTTTCTACTGGAGCTGCTTTTACTTCAAGCACCATCTTCACGAAAGGTCAGTGGGCATTATTCGATATTGTTCAGATCCATCTTGATATCGATATTTCTCAAGTGCTGGCTTGGTCGTCTCAGCTTCATTCTCGTCCGTAATCACGGCTTCGCTGACCAAAAGCTCGACATTATAATATGATCGACACATATGTGCCTCAAATCCCGTAAGACAACTTCCGTAAGGTAGCCGCATGGATTTCACGAAGAAGGTTGTCTAATCCTCAGCACATGCGCAGATAGTTTATGATTTTACTATTCATCGTTACAATAACCACGGCTTTAGTTGTGAGTCTGACATGGATACACCTCAGCCCGACATGGAGGGTAAGAATCTTTGGTTGATCGGCACAGCCGCATATGAATTTCACGAAGAAGGTTGTCTAACCCTCAGCACATGTGTGTCGTAATGAAAAGCTAACTCCCTAAAAAAAGTTCACTAGAATAGACCTACACATGCCGAAACGGTTCAACGCCTTTTACGAACAGCAAAGATGAAAAGGATATCGTTAAAGTACACACAGCTTTTCCTTTTCAGCTCTGTATAGTAACAAGCGCCTTTTTTCTCTGATATTATTCTCACGCATGCATTCATGCTCAGACTGTATGTAGACGCTACCTTTGCACGTGAAAGTCACTTCTTTCTAAATGCTCAGTCCCCTGCAGACGAAAACGGTCTTTGTCAAGCTATGTAGCGTTTGATTACAAAATTTCACTAGAAGCCCCTGTTATAGGGAAATTTCTCAAGATCTTTCATGCCCTCAAAGACATTTGAATCTTACCACTCGTTGGCGGACTTATCGAAGGCACGGATTAACCTGCTGTTTCTCTTAAGCGTGCCTTCACGACCTTCCAAGTCGATTCTCGCATCTTTTGGAAAATCTAGGCGCAAATGACGATGTTCTTCCAGATTCGTCTTGGCTTTCCCGTCGACTGTGTTCCTTATCGTCTTCTTTCTATGCGGAACAACAGCTGTGTCAGGAGAAGCTCGCAGTACAATTAATGTAGGAAAGTTGGAAGAACGAGTATGACTTCTACAGGTCAGCTTCGGTACGTCAAAGGATGAAATTGTTCGAACAAACCATTGCCGCATTGCGACATTCTTGGCAGCAAAATGATTGAGATTAAAGAGAATACGGACGGTCATTTTGAGAATGTTGAGCACACTGTTGGCAATTCAGCAAGGCTGTTGATTACTTTGCATTCAATTACAATAAATCCGCTGCTTAGCCGCAATGGACATTTGCTATGGAATCCCACAGCTACTCTCATAAGAGCTCGTATTTAAGCAAATCATGCCTGAGAGAGCTTTGAATCCGCATCTCCAATTGGCCATCTCCTACGATGAGCAAGAAACGTCATTCTTGGTTACCTCACATGCCATCGTAGACCTCTTTCAAGACACTGACGTTAAGGCACTGAATGAAGCCTGACCAAAATATGACTCGACTGTGCTTTCAATTTGCAAGGCCAGTTCTTCAATAGTGGTATCCGCGTTGAGCGTCCGCCATGTCTTGCCACCCGCTTTGGCCATCTCTGCAAAAGCTTGCCGTACTTTGCGCTGCAAATCAGCCTTTTCGTAGCGTTCTTCGCCAAAGCCTCCTCTTTTGGCAGCCGCTTCTTCCGACAGGTCTAAAAAGAGGACAAGATCTGGTGCTGGGAGGCCGACGTCACAAGCGCGACACCAAGTTGGATCAAGGCCCTTGATGGTGCTAAAAGCTGCGCCAGAGTAAATGTAGCGATCCAAGACAAGCGTGATGCCATTCTCAATATCTCGACGCATCGCAACACTGGATATCAGTTGTGATTCCTGAATGAAGCACTTGCATACTCTGCTTCCCAGCGATTCGCTGAAAAAAGAAGATGAATGGCTCGATCGTCCAGGTCGGCCTCTGATGTAAGGTAGGCATGAATCATCTTGCCAATTGTGGTTGATCTATCAGGAAATTTAAGGAGTTTGCATGATTCTGAACGTCGAGCATTGAACGAGTCCACTAGCAGCTGACATTGCGTACTCTTGCCAGAGCGATCCAGTCCTTCCACGACGATCTTTTGTTAGCTATGGTATCGCAAAGAAGCTCGTACTAGCTTGCCCCTGCCGGCTATTCGGCCTGACATCGTGGTCGAGTTTGATGGAGTCGCGTCTTTGTCGTTGTCGCGTCTGGATTCGTGCAGTTTCGCGTCTTTGTGCCCGACAACCACTCGAGCTCGTCTCTCATGTATTCAGCTGCAGGCATCCATGTCTAGTAGTACAGCCGTGCACTCGTTTCCTCCCTTCTATGCATGCTATCTGCTTCGCTCTTTAAGACCACGCTATACCAACCGGACATATATCGGAAGCACCCCGAATCCTGCTAGAGTGCGCTTCATGTTGTTGCTCACTTGGCCATAGCTCACCAGATAGAGACTTCGGCAGCATAATGGAGAGCTGACATCCGGAGCTCGCAAAACTTCTCGCTATCGGTACACTAGCCAATGCTGCGTATCTGAGCTGATATTAGGCCATGGGAAATGGTTGCCATAGTGCATGGATTCCCATCACAAGTCGCTGCCTTGCAATTTGAGTGGGCTTGGCAAAACCCTCACCTCTCTAGGCAAATGTCTCGCCAAGATGCTCCGGTAGAGGGCGTCACGGCAAGTCCAAGCAAGCAATCGCGCAGGACAACGCCAACGTCGGCAACAAAAGCCGCATCTGCTGCCGCACGACGCGGTCCAAAGCTCAATGTAGCATCACAACTATCAAATTTACACAAGATGTTGACACTGAATGCATATCGACGATGGCCGTTACATGTCAAGGTCTTCCATGCAGACGTTTGGACACTCTGGGAGAAGCAATGTGGTCTGCATTCTGGTAAGGCTTCCAAGACGCCGCCTGTTCCGCTACCTGAATGGATTACAGCAGAGCTGGACCTGACACAGATTTTGTTAGCTCCAATTACCTCCTCTGATGTGCCAAGCAATGACGAGCTTTCAGCTTCTCAAACAGCTAAGCGGAAAAAGTCCATGCCCAAGGTTTCTTCTGATACAGACCATTTTCTCAAGCAGCACACTCAAGGGGGCGTGCAGAACTTAGATGTCCTTGATGTCCCAACGCAAAGGCTAGCTGCTGCCCAGCTTCAGCAGCTCTCACAATCCACTTCCTGCATGAGTTGTGCAACCTCCATTGTCTTGCCAGACGCCGCGGCACAGGCACGAGTCCTGTTGTGTCCCGAATGCAACAAATCAGCACACCTCCATTGCCTTGCAAAAGATTTTCTAGCGCATGAGAGTAGCCCGTTCAAAGCATGGGTGCCAACCGTTGGAGCCTGTCCGTCGTGTCATGCATCGCTTGTTTGGTCATCTCTGGTAAAGGCTGCCGCGTTTCGCAGACAAATGAGACAGGCTGGTGCCAGTAGCTTGGCTGAGGTCGAAGAGTCGATTTCCGCAGCTTCTGAAGATGATTTGTCTGATACGATGAGTGAAGCTGAGAGTGTCTCTAGCATGGCTTCAATGAGCAGTCGACGAGCAGGAAGTCAAGCGGCTGCCAAGCGTACCTTGAGACGCCGAAGCAGGTCTCCCGTCTCTGCTGAAGACGGAGATCTGTCGTTGATTCTAGAGGAAGCTCAAACTCCAGCGCCCAAGACAAGAAGAAAACGTTCACCATCTCCTATCCCAGTAACAGATCTGTCAGGAATCATTCATGGTGGGCCTAGTCTCGTGTCCTTAGCGGAAGAACCACGAACTCCAGGGCCCAAGACAGGAAGGAAAAGCTCGCCAACGCCTGTGCAAGTCACAGATCTGTCAGGAATCATTCCTGGTGGGCCTAGTACGATGGATCTTTTGGAAACTCAAACGTCAGCCCCCAGGACAAGAAGGAAACGCTCGCCAACTCCTGTGCAAGTCACAGATCCATCAGGCAACGCTAACGGCGGGTCTGGGGTGGTCTTTCCTGAGGAAGGAGTTCAGACGCCGGCTTCCAAATCGAGAAGGAGGCGGTCACCTGCATCTGCTCTCGCACACGTTACAGATCTGTCCGAGGTTATTCATGGTGGACCTGCTGCGGTGAATCCTCGCAAGCGCAAAAATACCTTGTCGCCTGACTCAAAGGGCGCGCGTTCTCGAGAGAGTCGCGGTGAGGACACCGTCTTGATCATAGAGTAAGCAACATAGTGAAATTGAAAAAGCTAAAGCATGACTACCTATCGTCGTCTGCCAGTCGAACCAGACGCGTTCGACAGCATTTCAAGTTCCTGCTCAGCAGCCTTGTTGGCGAGATGAGACGTCTCGAGGTCTTTGTTGAGTCGATCACGCTCGCTGATCAACCGCTGCTCCCAAGCTCGGAAACGGGCTTCCTCCACCTTGACTTGTTCAGTGAATCGCTTTCGCAACTCTTCCTCCTCCTGCCTGAACTTTGGGTTCTCCAACTTTCTTGCCTTGGCTTCACCAAACTTGCGCGTCTCCATTTGCGAGGAGCGGTAGAGTTCATAGTGTTGATCCTCTGTCGTTGAGATAAGATCCAGCATGTGTGTGCGAATAAGCAGGGATCGCAATTTCTTAAAGTCACAGTGGTCGTCATTCTCCACTTCAGCGATGCCCCAGCTGTACTGACGGCCTTTTACAACGCGACCATCGTGCGTTTGAACATCCTTGTCGGAACCAATCACCGCATACGGGATTGCACCCTTAAGCACCTCTGCGTGATCAGCGGCAGGCTGGTCGTCGCTGTCAATGGGCGGCGTGAAGATTTGGATACCCTGCGCTTCAATGCATGCTCGAATGCGCTGCTTGAATTTGGCCAAATCATTCGGCGTGAGGGTATCCGCTTTTGCGATAATCGGAATAAGATTGACCCGGGAGCCTAGCTTCTTCATGCACTCAATGTCAAGTGACTTGAGGGTATGTCCTGTTGGACGCAGGAAGTAGAGACAAACATGCACACGCATATCCACTTTAGTACCGCGTTGCGGTTGCTGCTCCTGTCGCATAAAACTCTCGTGCTGGTCATCCAGGAACTCAACAATAGGCTGCCATGCATCACGATTATTGACAAAATCGCCAAACCCAGGCGTATCAACAACGTTGAGATTCACTTTGAAGTTCTTCTCCTCCAACTCCGCACGCGTCAACTCGATTTCTGTTGTCTTTTCTGAGGTGCGGTTGTGGCGCTTGCGGTTGTCTTGGTAGGATTTGATGGTTGTGCTGAAGAGCGTGTTGAGCCAGGTTGTTTTGCCAAGTCCTGATTCACCTATAGTGTTAGACTGGCATCGGCGCATCAGGGGTGTGTGAAAACGTACCCGCAAGCATGATGGTAAGGGTTGCACCTTTCATGGAGATGATGCGATGGCGCTGGTTAGGCAAAGCGGCCAAGCCAATCTGAGGCGGTGCGACATCTGGAGAGCCCATTGTGTCAAGCCCTGCAGCAGGGATTAGACGTAGGGATGGTTGGGGGAGTGGTTGACGTGGTCGTGAGTCGTCTTGTTGATTTTCGCGACGCAAACAAATTGGAGGTCAAGTATTGTATGGCGGGATATGGAAGGGTATGGAGGAGGCCCACGCTGAGAGATGCTCAAAGATGTGACGGACTCGCTAGAAGATGCTGGTGCGCATGTCATACTCCTGCCGCCAGCATACTTCCTCAGCATATCCCTCATTGCCAAGGCGACATGCTTCATTGCACGTATACACATTCAGCACGCCATAGTCAATGCTGTCCTGCTTCGTCTCGTCCTGCCCAAGGAAGGAGATGGCTGTCGGCATCATCTGGAACTCAAGCGATCGTGCAGCACCGCATGCACAAGCAGGAATATCCTTGTCCGCCAGTTGCTGTGCATCTGCAATCCACAAGGCTGCTTCGTGTGAACTCGCGAGCAATTGCTCTGTTCGGTAGTACCGCAAGACTTGCTCCGGTGCCTTTTGCAAACGCTTGCTAAACTTGTAGAATGTTCCATCACCCTTCACCTTGGTGTACTTTTCGCTGCCATCGTTTTCCACGAGCACCGCTGTGTGCTTCTTGTCCTCTTTCTGTTTCGCGGAAGCAACCTCTGCTGGTTCAGACTCGCTGACAATCTCGTGCACTGTAAACTGGCCATCCTCTTTACTGCCATCCTCTTTACTGCCACCCTCTTTATCGTCCACTGAATGCAAGTCTGTACTCGTTGATTGCGATCGCAGCACTTTGAGACTCGGTGACCAGCCTGGTTTCGCACATTTGCCGTTGACACACGTAAAGAGGTACAACACGCGCATCCACGCATGCGGCCGTTCATCCGATTCAGGTGCAAAGAGCTGTAGAAAGAGTCGCATGCGTTTCTTGCACACGGCGCACAAAAGCCGCTCGTCATCCTCTGCTAGAATTGGCGATGACGCCAGGGTTGCCATAGGCCCACCGAGTCGGGAGATGGTCGCATCGCGAAGTGTTGCTTGCATGTATTTCTTGCCTACGGGCTCTGCATAGCCTAAGATGACGCCCATGTCTGGTGTCCTTTGTCGCAAGAAAAGGTCTTTGTCAACTTTTTTTTGTGCGCCAAATTGGATGCGGCGCTGCAGGCCCTGAACATCGAGCAAATGGACCCTCGAGCTCAGTCGAGCCAGTCCGACAGAGCCTGCATGCCTTGCCTCTTGAGGACACTCCCACAAAGCACCTCGATACCTTCTCCCGCGAGTGAAAACCGTTCATCCGACTCAGCAAGCCATTCCAATGCCTGCTCATCCCGTTCCTCCTCCATGGCTTCCATACGCACTGCACCGCCCATGGCGCGTCGTATCTCTGCAATAGCCTCTTCTAGCGCTTGGCAGACGCCTTGCTTGTCCAGTGCCGTAAAGAAGTCGGATTTGTTGGCCAGCACAAGCACCGACTCGAATGGCAAGTTCTTCTGTCGTGCCATGGTCAATGTATCCAAAAGACGCTGAGCAACAACAGGTGCTTGCTTAGAAAGTGCTGATGCGTCCAGCACGAAAAGAACGCGTGACAGCTTGCCTAAGCCCTGAGCAGTCGTCATCAAGCCGCTCAATTTCGGATGGCCTGGCACATCGACTAGCTGACGGGTCTTTTGACCGGCAGAGACGTAGCGCGCGCTATTGATGGCTTGTGAGGTGTATGTTGGCTTGACAGCAGCATGACCATAGGCTAGTCTTTGTAGTAGAGCAGTCTTGCCAGCAGCAGTAGGACCCGTGATGAGCACAATGGGTTGCTGTGCAGTGAGCGGGAGTGTCAAAATCCCTTGTTGCGATTGCAGGTAGTAGAAGGCACCAGCAAGGATGACAGCAAGCAGTAACGATGAGAGGATGAGCACAGATAAGCCCATGGCAGCAGGATGGTCTCGTCGTATCAGAGTCAAGTGACGGTTGTGCGTTGAGAAATGCAGATGGAATACACAAAAGCGACCCCTACACAGAATATCAAGGTCTTCAGGTATGATGTTCGTTGAAAGGGAATCGAGTGAGACTGCAGCTCTGCAGCTCTGTATGGATGATCAGATCAAAAGGCCCCTCTAGAGTCAGCGGGTCAGGCCCATCAACGGCTTATGTAAGCGAGTGCAAGACGCCAAATTTCATTCTGCGCACAAGATGCGCACACACGTCCTCCCCAGAAGCTCGCTACTGCGCGTCGTTGCTGCACTGTGCTCAAGTCTCTAAAGAATCTCTCTTGCTGCTAGCGGAGCGCTATGGATGGCGAGACTGCTGCTTTCCTCGTCTTTGACTCCCTAGACAATATCCCATCAGAGCTTCTCCACTTGCTTGATGAGCTGCGCTCGATTGATTACAAGTCCACAGAATGGATGCGCAAGATTCGCAGTCGCGAGCATCACATCAGTAAGCATATTCGCTCGCATGGGTCACTAGAGGTCTTCCCTAAAGAAGACCAGTATATACCCAAAATGCGCACCGATTTTGCCCGAACAATCGAAAAGACGTATGAGAAGGAGACTTTGGCGAAGCGCGCACTTGAGCTGATTGACCGCACACTCAAAAAGCTCGATGAGGAGACACGTAAGATTGTGCTGCTGGAAGGAAGTGGTGGGACTGGGCTTAGCTCAGGCCTCGGTACACCCACCGCAGCTGCCGCATCGCCGCTAGGACAAGTCCCCTCACCTGCCTATGTCAATACCTCACTCGCAACGCCATCTCATGCGCCGAGTCCAGCAGGGACGCATCCTACGATCAATGGTCATGCCACGCCAGTTAAATCTCTCAAACGTGCAAGAACAGGCTTGCCGCGCCCACTCCCTAGTTCAGCACTCGCTGGTCCACCACT
Source organism: Protomyces arabidopsidicola (assembly GCA_003568695.1). Classification (NCBI taxonomy): domain Eukaryota; kingdom Fungi; phylum Ascomycota; class Taphrinomycetes; order Taphrinales; family Protomycetaceae; genus Protomyces; species Protomyces arabidopsidicola. The sequence continues at coordinate 143,510 of QXMI01000103.1, forward strand.
CCTACCAAACGGCTACCCAGCACCACCAAAAGATCGTGGCCTTGATCATGAAGATGATGAAAATGGCGAAGATACAACGACGTATTGTTTCTGTGAACAGGTGTCCTATGGCGAGATGGTTGCATGCGACAATGATTCTTGCGCTCGAGAATGGTTTCACTATGGCTGTGTTGGTTTGAAGGAGCCGCCGATTGGGAAGTGGTACTGTAGCGAGTGCATCGAGCAGAAGAAGGTCAAGCGATCGTAAAAAGTACACGTACATATTTATAAAGATAGACCTAGAGCTTTGCCTTGGGCTTTGCTTGTAAGCGTTTCGCAAGTAGCGTCCACAGACCCATCGTCAACCCAAGTGGCGGAACAAGCCATTCCAGCAAGCTAACGACTTGGTATGGCTTGATTTGGTCGAGCACGGCATCGACATTTGTTTCTAAATCTGCCAAGGATCCTTCATTCTCAATCACTCGATCGGCCCGGTCTCGCTTATCCTGCATACTCATCTGTGAGCGCATCCGTGCTTCTGCATCTTCTTTCGTGAGATGTGTATCGCGCTTCTGCAAGCGGTCCAGTTGTAGATTGTCTGAACAAGCAACACAGACCGTCACACCGCAGTACGCATCAAGACCGCCTTCAAATAGCAGCGGTACGTCAAGCACACAAATGGAGGCGCCACGAATATAGGCACGTAGTGTTTCGTAAAGCATTGCCTTTTGAACGGCAGGATGGGTAATGCCATTCAGCATCTTACGTGCCTTGTCATCACCAAAGATTCTTCTGCCAAGCGCAGGGCGATTTAGAGACTTGTCAGGAAGGAGCAAGTCCGGTGTATCAGGCCCGAAGGCCTCGAGGATGGCATTGTAGGCAGGCTGATTGGGCTCGACGACTTGCCGGGCAATGACATCTGCATCTACGATGGAGATACCCTTTGAGCGGAGCAGATTAGAGACTGTAGACTTGCCCGTAGCGATTCCACCTGTGAGGCCCACGATGAGCATCTCGAACAGGGAGATAGACGTGGTTCAGCAGGGTTGACTCAGTTTGACGTCGTCTCTATCCCCCGCAGCGACATTTTTTGATTTTCGAAGCATTCAACCAAACCCTCCAACCTTCAACAGCCTCTTCCACAAAGCCCCGTCGAGGAGAAGGACCTAGTACCTCAGCTACACAAGGTCAAAATGCCGCCTAAACGTATCCACAAGGAAGACTCGCGCGCAACAAACGGATCCAACAGTCATGCCGATAAAGGTGTCGCGGACGATATGCCCAGAGAAGCACGGGCGAAACGCGGCGCTCACTACAGAGAGTACCAGGAAGACGCGAATGGGACTCTCATTCCGCTGGCAAGCTTATGTCTTCCAATGACCTTGCTAACAGCTAGTTTGAAGTTGATTCGCTTAACCATGCAGCCTTGCAGAAGTACCGCAAGGTGCACCACCTCACATTGCCGCGTCACCTCGATTCATCTGCTGGGCCAGTCGCTGGAAGCGGGACTACATCGCCTACACCTGCAGCATCGGCCATGACTTCCTCCGATGGCGCACTTCCTGCATCTGCAGCGGGAAGTGCGACACCGAGCATGCCGCCAAACCGGTATACACGCGTCGAAAAGGAAGAAGCGCTTCTCTCCGCCGTCAAGCGACACTGGCAATCTCAGCAAATCAAGGAGAATGACGCGATCGTCAGTTTCTTGTACAGTGCACAGAATCAAGATCGTTCTTTCAAGATGCGCTTCAATACAGGCTAGCTAATATCTAAACCTCCAGAGCACGTCCACTTCACGATCTTACAATTGGTGAAGGCTCGGTTTGGCGCTTGATATGCGGCGGTCTACGAAGCACAAAAAGGCGCTAGCCTACGTCTCCACAGCGCGCATCAGACTCGGCTTGACAGCCGTTCGTATTGGCAACGGGAGATTTGGCGCATTTTTTGCGACGGTCTTAAGTGCATAAAACAACTCATTGTCCTCGTCGCCAATCAGCGTGAGTGCAACACCTTTGCGACCAGCACGACCTGTTCGACCGATGCGGTGAACATAGTCTTCAATCGTCTTGGCCATGCCAAAGTTGACGACGAGCGTCACACCTGGCACATCAATACCACGACCTGCGAGATCAGTTGCAACCAACACATCTGCTTGGCCTGAACGCAATTTGGCGAGCGATGCTTCACGCTGGTCTTGCGATTTGCCACCGTGCAACGTGACTGCATTCCACCCGCAATCGGTGCAAACACGAGAGACATAGTCACACAATTTCTTGGTGTTGACGAAGACAATGACGGGTCTGTCAAATTCACCACTTGCCAAGACTTGTTCGAGTCGCCTCTTTCTACGTTCGTCCCCGGTACACATTTCGATGCGTTGTTCAACCGTGTCGACGACTTGTCCTGCATTGCCAATGATGACAGTTGCTGGGCGCCGCAGGTATTTGCGAGCAAGCTTTTCGACTGCTTGCGGCATTGTTGCTGAAAACATGACAGTTTGTCGGTATCGTTCTTTGCCCCCAATCATGGCTGTCATGCGCGTTGGGTCTTCCGCGACATCCGAGTCTGGTTTCATGTTGTGCACAGGCAGCGCATCGAGAATCTCATTGACGGCCTCTTCGAATCCAAGGTCAACCATTCGATCTGCTTCGTCCATGACCACGTATGTACACTGAGATAGGACTAGTACATGCCGTTCAAGACAGTCTAGTAAACGACCAGGAGTGGCAATAACAATTTCGCAGCCTTTGCTCAAATTGAATGACTGTTCTTCAATCGACCGACCTCCCACAATTGATACGACGTTGAGACCCAGACTGCTGGCAAACTTGCGAGTTTCCTGCTCAATTTGCTGGGCAAGCTCTCGTGTTGGTGCTAGAACAATCGCATAGGGGCCGTCATTTCGGTGGGAGGGATCCAGCGCCGGTAGTGATTGGATGTAGACCAACATGGGAAGCACAAAAGAAGCAGTCTTACCGGAACCCGTCTCTGCAATTCCAATGATATCGCGACCTTGTAGACCGATGGGTATTGTTGCTCTTTGAATTGGCGTAGGCTGATCGTAACCGACTTGCTGAATCACTTGCATGACAGGATTAGGAAAGCCGGCTTCCTCCCAATGCCTGATAGGTTGCGGGATTGCACTACCTTTTGTTTGAATCGCATAGTCTTCCTTGAAGATACGCCAATCTCGCTCACGCATCTCAGCAAGCGTCTTATCAGACCAGTGACGATCATCCCATCCTTTCTTGTCTGCATGACGTCTTTCAAAGGCGAGCAATTCAGCAGCTTGTTCAGGCGCACGTTCATGAATTGCGCGCGCATACGCTTCTGAGGTCTCTGCTGCTGTATCTGCTAAACCGCCGAGTGTCCCTCGTCCATAGAATCGAGGAGCTTGACGCTGTATATAAAGAGGGTCTTGGTCAGCGTGCGTGGTATCATCGCCGCCATCCCAGTCAAACACGACTTTGCGAGGATCATTCACTTTCCGCTTCTTCTTGACAGGCCCTGTACTTGACTTGTAGGCAGACAAAGATGTACTCGACCGGCCTATCCGATCCTCTGTGTCTGTCTTATCTCTACTGAGATTTGCAGGAGCACCACGGCGAGCTTCGACTTCTTGAGCGCGTCTAGCGAGTGCCAATGCAGCTTTTTGTTCAGCACGTTGAGCCGCTGTCAAGAATTTGGGTCTGCTGGCCGCTTCTTCACTTTGTTTTATCTCAGCAGCAAGAGCAGCGACATCGAGCGGCTGCCGTGACATAGAGCAGCTCTTACAGCTGGTCAACTTGTCAACTTGCAGTTCGCTTCTCAAGTTCAATTTGTCGTTGTCGCAACTTCAAACTCGCGACACCGCAAGTTCTACACGACATGACTAAAGCCGACCAGGAAGACGCGGAGGAGCGAGGCTCTCATTCGCCAGAGCTTGTCGCAGACGACGATGCTGTAGACGATGTTTCCTCCGACTCTGATGGGACCTATATCATCGAAGTCGCCGAAGACGAGGAAGAGAGCCATGTCACCATCTGTCGCTGGAATGATACACCCTCTGGCCCGTGCAACGAGAATAAAGGAGACACAGACGGTCTTGTGAGACACCTGCATGAAGACCATCTAGGCAACAGGCGGCCCAAATATACGTGTGAATGGGATGATTGCACACGCAAAGGTTTACCACAAACGTCTCGTTTCGCCCTCGTTGCCCATCTTCGCTCGCATACGGGTGAAAAGCCATTCTATTGCACTATTCCTGAATGCGATAAATCTTTTACGCGCAGTGATGCGCTGGCAAAACATATGCGAACGGTACATGAAACAGAAGCGCTGAGGCCGAGTGATCCGATACCCAAGACACATCCTGCACATACGCAGTATATTTCTGCAATGGCAGCTGCTGGTATCAAGAGTATCGGCTCACGCCCTACATTGAGTGATTTGTTGACCCCGGATGGTGAGTTGTGGGATGATAATGAGCATGAAGGAACAGACGAGGAGGAAGAAGGCCTGGATATGCGAACACGATGGAAGATTCTGCGAAGAAAATATGGATGGCTGCAAAAGGATTCCGTCAAGCTAGAAGAAGAAGTCAAAGCGGCTTCGTTGCAGCTCAACAATGAACGGATTGAGAAGGAAATGGCGCTGGAAGAGGTGCTTAAGGGTGAATTGCAAGAGCACGAATGGTCCCAGGTGATACGCTGAGCTGAACTTTTCACTACTGCCTGCTATGAAGAAGACCTTCTCGCGCGGGTAAATGCAGTGGTCGGCGTCTTACGAAAAAGGGAGACGCTCATGGCACTTGTCGCCAACGCCAACGCATACCAAGTGACAATATACTGCATGTGGTTGTTGCGGAGCAAAACTTCGTGTGGCTTGCCAACAGGGATGCCCTGCTCCTCTAGATCGTCGGTGGCATACGATGCATCAATCGTCTCTTCTACAAGGATAGGTTCGCAACCTGTATGCGCTGACATTTGTTCAATATCGACATAGTAATACTGACCTTTTGCATCATTGTTGGCAGGCGTGAATAAGTTCTTGTTGGTTGTTCGCCGTAGGAGTCCAAAGATGCTCGTCGTACTTTGTGGCAGGCCAGTTGGTCGGTCTTGTTGCCGTTCGAGTGTCTTGCTAATCCAGCCGCGATTGACGAGCAAGCGTCGTTGACTCTCTTTCTCACTGAAGGGCGTTATGACATGATATCCAGTCTGGCCATCTCGCTGCCGTGGGCCAACGAGCATCTCTTTATCATGTTGGAAAGTACCGCGAAGCTGTACGGGCACAGCATCACCAGCTTCTGCGGGCTGCTGCAAAAGAGGATCAATCTCGTTCAGGGACGCGAGTGCTGGACGTCTCAATTTCTCCTCCACCTCGTCAATCAGATCAAGCTTCCACTGTCGCCGCTGGACCTGCCAGGTACCAAGAGCAAAAGCCGTGATGGGCATGACAATGATGAGGTAGCGGATGCGAGAGGAGGGCCGAGGAGCATGTCTAGTAGCGCTAGAGAAAGAGCGAGCAGAGTGAACTGTAGGAGCACCAGATTTGCCGGCAGAAAAGAGCTTCATGCAGCATCTTGGCATGGACATTTCTGTAGACCACACAGGAAGCTTCTCTTGAGCAAACTATCTGGTAGATACAGGAGTAACGCCTCTTGACTGTTTCGTCTTGGTCCCGGTCGCTGATGTAAGCGAAGGTTGAAAAGATTCACCGCAAGAAGCAAGCACAACGACATCCAAGAGCATCATGTTGAAGCAGCCGTGCAGGGCCCTCGTGCAGATTCCATGTGGGTCATCACAGCCCATCCGGACTTTCTCAGCAACAGCGATATCAAGCATGCGGAGGAAACCACAAACACACCCATCGCTACCCGTACCCAATGCTAAGAAGAAGCCCATTTCGACGCCAGAAAATCACCCGCTTTGGCAGTTCTTTCGCCCAGACAAGCAGACCATGACGTCGCCTGTAGAAGATGCTAAGCATGGTCGCAGTTGGACTGCACAGGAGTTGCGTCGCAAGTCATTTGACGATTTACATGCTCTATGGATCATCTGTTTGAAGGAGCGTAATATTATGGCGACGCAAAGACATGAGCGGAAGCGTCAACAGCTACCAAAGGCTGGTGCGAAGGAGGCGTCTAATAGAGATTGGACAGTAAGACGGACAATGGCTGGCATCAAATTTGTGCTGAATGAACGCTTCATCGGCTGGACAGAAGCCGTCGAGCTGGCAAAGGCAGAAGGTCTCATCGAAGCTCCAGCTTCAGAACAGTTAGAGACGCCAGCTGTACACGAAACAGCATTTGATGCTTCATCGAAAGATTCAGTCCCCTCAGCGAGAGAAGAACGCGTCTCAGCATAATTTTGAGATCCTGTCTTGAGATAACCAAATCATCATTGGGCAGTCATGCTGACGGTGTTTTTGGGCATTATTTTCTAGTCGGTCAGGCAGCCCCCAAGTTTCATCAATTGCTGGCATATATTTCAACGGCAGCCTTCATATTAAACTACTGCATACTACCGACTGCCACATCAAACAAGCAATTCAGCATCCATCAAGTGCTCAAAGACTTCGCTTTCGATAGAATAACGAATCATGCCAGCAAATAGCACCACGTTCTTCGCCTTTTGCTTCACCTCACGTGCCTTTGCCTGCCGCGTCGCATCGCCAAATGCGCCTTGCTGGACGGTATGTAAGACTTGCTTCAAGCAGCGAATGCTCAACGTCAATACCGACGGCACATTACGCGCAACACTCTCTTCCAGCATTGAGAAATCTTGAGCTTGCTTTTTGATCGCGCCGATTGGCAAAGCTTCTTGCATTGGGATGATGCCAAGCTGTGCAATGAGTGCCAAACACTGCTCGACCTTGCCTTGTCCGTATGCTTGACGCACAGATACCATACGAAGCAACAATTCCACCGTTGTCTTGCTTCTCTGCGAAATCTGGCCATTGATGGCTGCGTTGCCATTGTACAAGGCGCTCATATTCCTTGCGAGCACTGCAGGGTCTTCAGCATGGACTGGCAAGCCGGCCTCGTTACTCGATGCTGCCTGCATACCATAGTTAGGGTCAAGCAATGCTTCCCCAAGCGTCTTGCATATCATAGCCACCACGGTATCATACTGTTCCGACAAATGATACAACAAGACGGCATCCGCGATCCTTCCTTCCATTGCAGCCGCCGTTGCAGCTTGCTCGGAAATGGTACGCAAGTACTCACGATCATCATCCAATGCCAACAACGCTTTGCGTTTCTCGATGAAACCAGGCGCGCGTGTACCATCCACACGCACATCGCCAAGCAAGACGGCAAAGTCGCGCGTTTCTAGGACAAGCTCCCGTGTTGCTTCGTGACAGGCTTTGCGAAGGACACTGCCATCGTGGAGATCGTTGTTCAGGCTAATCAGACAGAGATACTCCACTGCAGTCGTCGATGCTCGATGTTGAATACCTCGAGCGTACAGAATAGCTAGAGAGGTGAAATCAATGGATTCTCCAGCATTGTCTTGTGTCGACAAAAGATTGCCAGCGGCCACTTCTGGTGTAGCTACGCGTAAGAGCCCAGAGTAAGCTAGAACGGAAGCAAAATGTACAGCATCTGTCCAGCTATGGCTGGCAAGGTAATGCACAGCTCGCTCAAATTGTCCAGATAGGAGCAAAAGCTGGAAATATAAGAGCGGATTGCTGCCCTTTGGATTGAAGTGACGCGACCCGAAACGCACGAGGGTTGCTTGCAAGTCGCGTAAGCCAAACTGTTCATAAGCGGGTCCGGACGTGTCTGATTCTCTGCACAGAACAAGTTGTAGCCACATCCAATCTTCTGTTACTGGCAAGACTTCAGGGAGACTGCGACGTGCCAGATCGCAGCGACCGATAATCTTGTAGAGCGCGTGCTTGTATGGATCTGAAGTTTCGGAAACATACTTTACTGTCTGGTTGTACTCGGAGTGCAGTCGATCATGCAGCTGGCGTGGCAGGCGTCGGTCCTCACTTGCAGCGTAAGCCTTGAGATACAGCACAAAGTTCTTCTCGAGGCGCGAGATGTAGCTTTCATTCTTGGTGGCAAACCCGACAGCCTCATCCAAAAAGCCTGCACGGAGCAAGAAGAAGAGAACTGCCCAGATTGGAGTACTGTTGACAATCTCAATATTGGATTGTACCCATTGGCCATTCTTGGCGAAGCGAATATTGGCATAGGCTTTGATTTTAGACTCAACGGATGGCACACCCCCTAGTCGTGCTTCTTGTGGGTTTCGAGCAATTTCGCGCTCCACCATGGCAAAGAATTGACTCTCCAAAAAGCTTCGCGCACCTTTCGTCAATTGCCTGGTAAGCTGTTTGTCCGTTGTGGGCTTCAAGGCATATTGCTGTGCATACTCCTTTGGCTTGAGAAGCTTTCCAACGCTCTCACGACCGTGCTCAGATCGCTTTTCGTCCACAATGTAAGCGAGTGCCTGCCAAGCATCTGCCATCTGCTGTGTCCTAACATCCGCGCCAAGCGTACGGACTAGTTGACTCATGAGTGTGCTAATAGCAATTGGCTGTTTCAGCATCCGATGTTCATTGAGAGAGCTGACGGCTTGGGCAAACGTTTGTTCTTTGGCATCCCAAGCGCCGGCGCCTGCTGCCATCGACCGGCCTGCTGTGTCCACATCATCGAATTGCAGCTGGTAGGCACGACGACGCGCGTTAACGGATTTGCCAAATTGGCTCTGACCGAGTGACTTGTCCTTGACAGGTTCTTCTTGATTCGAAGTCTTGTCGCCGCTGAATTGCTGCATGAGCCGTCTCTTTCGCGTCTCCCAACTCGTTGCAAGGTGCTTATCCATGAAAGCCTGGAAGTCGACTTGAGCCTGCTGTTTCCGTGCTTCAATGATCTTGATAATGGACTGCTCACGGCTGTTGCGGACGTATGCATCGATGTCGGTCTCGACGGATGCAGTAGCTTCCTGTACGTCTTCCACTTGCAACGAGTTGATGGCTCGATTTGTATGCTCAGCATTGATACCGCTGCCAGCAAGAAGGTAATGCCTATATGTCAGCATAGACTTGTGAATGTGAAGAGCCTACGCCTTTGTATAGTTGCCGCGTTGGTTCGTCGCAAGACTTGCACACTTGTTGCGCAACTCGTCCAATGTCCATTGAAGTTTCGGCAGATCTGGATGCAAGACACGATCAAGAGATGAATTGAGCAGCTTGCTCCTCTCCAGGAGGTCGTCCAGCTCGACCGTCATGGTTCGTATGGGTACGGTCCTGGTCTTGGTCGTTACTCTTTGGCGCGAATGTAGAAACAGTCACATTGCCATATAGATATACTTAGTATTCAGTCTACTTAGTCGCCTCCCATGCCTTACTGATCTGGCCCACGGCAGCAACAAGGCCCAATGCACCCACCTGCCGTTCACTCAATCCAATCCCCTGGTATGCGCTCCAATGCAGCGTCAAGGGTGCATAGGCCAAGTTGATGATGACTTCTCTTAGCCAATGGACTCGGGCTTGCTGCTGCTCCTTCGTCTTAACCCGTGCACTCGACTGCAGCGAAGGGCTGGATTGACGCTCGAGCATGAGCTTGTACAAGTCCAAAAAGACATGGGCTGCCCACATCCGGCAGGACCACGCCCAGAGCCTATTCTCCGTCTGCTTCGACAATGGCAAGATTCCATGCGATGAGAGGTATGCTGCATTCTCCATTGGCTGATAGGCAAGATTGACGAGGACCTGAATATCCTCAATCCAACTTGGAACAGGTCCAGTTCTAGCAGGAGCAGGCTTGTTATAGACACCAATACCCCAGCTGTGAATAGCAGGATATCCAACAATTCGAGCAAAGATACGATAGTCTGAGCACAAATCACGCAGCTTTTTAGCACTGAGCAGCAGTTGAGCGGTCTTCAGCGCTTGACCGCTCACAAGCGCTGCAGGATCCAATGTGCGTTTAATGAGGGAGGGCAGCACAAGTGTGAGTGAGTACTGGACCAGCATGAGGATGCGATCAACACCGCCAGCAGAGGAGGCTAGCTTAGCAAGTCGATGCATCAGCACAGAGGACGATGATTTCGGCGAAAGCGCCGAGAAAGCAGGCATATTGCAGCTTTGACAAGTTGGTTGCACAGAGAAAGTGTGCGTGAATGGTCATTGCGCCGTGTTTTGAGGATTGAGAAACACTTCAACAGGGGTCGCAACTATTTGCTAAAAGTTACATGACAATACAGCAAGCTGGCTTTCGCTTAAGTGTAGAAATACTCGCCGGCCTCTTGAGCTTCCAGTCGTCCTCTTCCTCGTCATCATCATACCACACCTCCGATTTGGGGCTCCGCCGACCATCTTCCATACCAGCTGGAGATTTTGGCGGTGCTTCAATGAGCAACTTGCCACGATGTTCAAGCAGCATCTGTTCAACAAAGGCTGAATTGCCATTCTCCTCCGCTGTATCGATATCCTGAGCTGTAAGGATCAATGCAGAGTCAAAGGGTTTCGTTGCAAGCAATACATCCACCGTATATCTGAGCTCATTCTGATAAGAAGCAATCGATCGAGGCCCTGCACCAGCAGTCTGTTGACAACCTAGGCCATGCGTCACTTTCCGAGCACCGGTAGTTCGCAGCAGTAGATTTGCAGCAGCCCAGCCATGTTCTTCAGAAGACGTCTGCGATGCCCCTCGACGAAGGAGTAACCTCGCCAGGCCAAAATTTTCAAACATGATAGACAGGTGAAGCGCGGTATAATCGCCAAGGACGCGCAAATCAAGCGTTGCAAGTGGATGCGCCAGTAAGAGCTTGACCACCTCTTTGTGATTATTGCACGAAGCAAGTGATAGGGCAGTGTGCGAATTCTCGCCCATTTCTCTTGTATCTGGATGAATCATGGCCACAGTCAAGAGTTTCTGAACGAGTAATAGGTGGCCATATCGAGCTGCATATGGCAGCAATCTGCCTGCGCGTGCGACGATGCGTTCATGCTTCAGCAAAGGTGATGCCGCGAGTGTATGTACTTGCGCCTCGGACGAAATGAGACTCGCGTGACAACACCAATGATCCAAGATGTATTTGAACAACGGCTTATCTGCGCAAAGCTGCATCGTCGCTTGCTCGTCGAGGCTTTGTGCGCCGGGGACCCCCGCCATGTATTTTAAACACACCTCTGTTATGCGATAATGTGAGTCTCGGGGTTGCATGTACAGATAGTGAGAGACTGGAAGGTTTGCAAGATAGGCGCGAATTTCATCTGTTCGCAAGCTTGCCGTTTGTCGTAGACTAGTCTGCCAATGGACGTGACCATAGGGGCCCGGTACAGCAAAAGACATGGGCAGCATCCTAATATCAACACTTTTCGGGAAATGCATCTTGAGGAATGTCTCGAGGTCGTCTATGGCACCAGGTCGCAGGCGTAGACCGTCAGAGGTGAAGCTGAACTCAACAAAATGCCTTAGCTCAGACATGGTCAGTGGCCGCTGAGCGAGTAATAGCCATCGGAGGAGCTCCTTGATGAGATGGCTGCCGCCACGAGCGTCTCGGTCCTCCCTGTCGAGGTCTAATTCCCGCCGCCATGGCTCTGTTGCTGGCAGCGTACGCAGGATGCTGCGATAATTGACAGGTGCCAGGCGGAGTGTCAGCGGTCTCGTCTGAGACATACTCTCTACCCTTCTCACAACGAGAGACATACTTTTGTTCTTGAGCGCCCGAATGTGACGAAGACAACGGCCTCATATACCAAAACATAAGTGAGCCGACAGAATTGAGGGTCCGTGCTTCCTTTGACAAAAGCCCGAGCGCTCTGCAAAATGGCATCTTATCGTCGCCTCATCTAACACTTGGATAGAAAACATCTGGAACGCCAGCTGTACGCTCGGGCAGTCGTTGCCTTGGTAATCTGCACGTCGCACCGTGCCACGGCTCATGCGCATGCTTTTGACAGACGAACTGTTGTGCTTGAGTAAGCGGTCGATTCAAACCACCTTATTGTATGCTGAGGAGTGCTCTGATATGCGACCGTGTTTCGTGCTCGGCCATGGTCTCGGTCTGTAGGATGCAATCGCGCACGAGCAAGATAGTCTTTGTATCTTCCGCATTCACCCACACTCTGCCATTGAGGCCCACAGCCAGCTCGAACGATAGTTGCGCACCAAGCATCTCAAGCACGACATTATTGGACGCAAGAAGACGTCTGCACAAGCCGGTAGACAAGCCCTTCATGAGGTACCCACCCTTGAGTTCACCGAAACCACCTGCTTTCCCCTCTGCATTCATACACTCGATCTCGGGTTCCATGACTGAGCCACCCGTAACAACCCGCGCATAGACCAATGATCCAACCACGAGATTAGGTTTGTTTTTACGATTGACATTGAAGAAGGCTAGAGCACCTAAGGAACCGGTCAATGCGCCGCCAAGATCGACTCGATATCCTTCCGCAAAGCGCGCCGTGACTTGCGCAATGACACTATCTTGCGAAGCTGGGACATAGCGTTTTTGACTGGATGCAATGAACGGAACACCATTGTTGGTGGTGTGTAGTTTGCCTGCCTTGACGACAATGACTGGACCATCTGGCAGTGCGCGGAGACCGGGGCCCAACTTACGAGGGGCAGGTCTCGATTGTGTTGCTTCGAGAGCAGCTCCTGGTAGGACGACAGACATTGCAGAGAGTCCTGAGCAGCAGACAGTAACTTGGCAGGGAAGATGTAGCTTGTGGTTGGATGTGAAAATTGAAATTCAGCGACGAATGCGACCGCGACAAGCTTCAACTTGCAACTCCTCGAGGGATGTCGTTTTAGTAGCGCTCTTCAAAGGCCGCAGAATACAAGCGGAAGAGTGTCTAGCCTTTCAAAATTGCTTGACTTACTGATCGCGTATTAGCCCGCTCAAATCGCCACTTGGCGCATCTTCCGTCGCCATGTCCAAGCAGACACTCTCACAGATCGTACGGCGCTCCTCCTCTAGCACTTGTTACTAACACAATTCAGTACAGCAAACTACCGCGCACCGATCTGATCTTTCTCCTTGGCATCCGCGATTTGAATACAGCGGGTGTGCCCTCTGAACTCGTAGATCGCCTCATCGACCACGACCTCGCCACCTTCCCAGCAGCAGCGCGCCTCGACTCTTTGAAAGCGCAAGAAGCCTCTGACTTACTTGCAAATACCTCAGCGATACGGATTCGGGAAGGCGCGTCCTGCCATACACCCACACACGTTTGTGAGCCACAAAAACTGAAGAACCTATGGTTGCCACCAGAGATATGGACACTGGTCGTACGTCATACAAATGATTGGGAATTAGGCGCTGCCTTATTTGTATCTGAGATTGGGATACGTCGGCCCGCAATCTGGGACCATGCGACAGATTTGGATCTCGCTGTACTGCACAATGACTTGAAACAATTGCGTGTCCTGGCGCAAGGTACGTCGTGCTTGAAGATTCCACGGCATGTGATTGATGTGGTACTGCGATTCGAGTATATTGGCATACTAGAGTGGATCTGGCGGAATGTCCCTTCGACCTTCCAAGCAGAACAAATTCCACTGCTAGCAAGTCGCTACAACAGCCCAAAAGTGCTACAATGGTGGAGAGACACCATGCAACCAGATCAGCTACACTACACGGAAAGCTGCTTGGATGCAGCATCTTCCTCAGGCAGGCTCGACGCACTCAACTGGTGGAAGAACTCAGGCCTACCCCTCAAAATCGGCCGGGTCTTGGATTTTGCATCTGATGAAGGCGCCGTGGCGGTTCTTGAATGGTGGAAACAGTCTGGTCTCAATTTCCGATACTCCAAATTTGCCATGCGTCATGCTTCACAAAATGGGCATGTGCAAGTACTTGAATGGTGGCTCAATTCAGAGCTACAGCTATTCTACGATGCTAGCTGTTTGGACTACGCAACGCGCTTTAATCGAGTGGCCGTGCTGGACTGGTGGAGCAGGTGTGGTCTCATGATTGAATATCGCATCATGGATATCGAAGAAGCGCTTGGTGAAGCGGTTGTCGGTGGGCATGAGTCGCGTCACTGGTGGCGCGTTCAAATGGGAATCGACTTTGGCGTCAATAATAGTGAGTGGATGCGGTACCGGATCCTGAATGAGGCAGCGACGTATCGTCATGCCTGAGCTGGGCTGGGGGCGCTGTTGATGAAGACCATTAATGAAACTTGTGCGATTTGGCCATCTGTGTATTTCGGGAAGTTTGGTAGCAAACCGTGCATGACGATATCTGGCCATGTTCATTCATTTTGATATTTGCGTGAGAAGCTTCTCCCAATTCGGTTTGGCATGCTCCTCGCCAGTGGCCGCAGACGTACTACCTTGCCGTGTGAATGGACGGGAGTAGAGACCGTTCTCTTCAATGTAGTCCACCACGCTTTCTGGCAAGAGGTAGCGAACGCTGTATTCCTTGCGAAGCAGCAGCCGTACTTTTGTGCTCGATACATCATTGAGCACAGTCTGCTCGACTTGGTGGATGTTGTTGCTCCAGGCAGACAAAGCGCTCGTTGCTTTTTTGATATCAGCTCCCATACGCTCAACAATGAATGCACCATAACTGCCGAGAATGTGGTTCAGGTCCTTTGCATCCCAAACACCTTCGTCAGACATGGTCTTGAGCAGATCAGATCCAGCAAGCAACATGATCTTGACTCTCCTCTTGATAGGCATGCCCGTCTCTGGATCTCTCTCTCCATGACGTACCTCTATGCCGCCCATGCGTGTATTTAGCTCGTAATCAAAATGGTCCAGGACAAGTGCTGTCGGTGTATACGCCGCTTTTGTTGCCTCCCATGGATCTACATCCCAGCGATCGCTCGTTTCCTCGCAAGCGAGCTTCACCATATTCAAGCGATGTTTTGCGGGTGCGAGACCTTCCTTTTTGTAAGCATCCGAGACAGGTGAGAAGTATCCGCCCAGGAGTTCAAAATTGGTGGAATGCCGCGCATAATCAGCCGCTAGCTCAAACATGCGTAAATGAAGGTGTGTGATGGGCGAAAAGGAGCCACAGGCAACAAGAACGAGCGGTTCTCTCGTGGTGTCTTGAAGTGTGGTCCGCAGGCGGGCCGTCGGGAAACGGTAAGGTGTTTCTTGATCATGTGATGCCTCTACTTGTGTATCCGCTTGTTGCGAACTACTTGAGAGCATAACTGGAGATCGTTCCGAGCGATGGCCCGATAGATGATGGTTGGATAATGCTTGGCGCGTACTTATGTCAACAAAACAATGCTGAGCCGAGCGGACAATTTATCAGGGCCAGCAGCAGAAAGAAGGCAGCCTCTATGCGATGAAGTGAATCAGCAACCCACGCGTCTTGCAGTGCCAATGGGGCTCCTGGGGCGCCTGTCTTGTGCGTCGTCTCCCTTGTCCTGTCGTCTTTCCTTGCGTCGTCGCTCAATTTTGGTTCTGGCAGCTGGGTCACGTGGTTTGGAGTTGTGCTCAGTCACAAATCATTCCTCAACCACTTCAGCCAGGACAACATAGACTATCTGTTCTGCAGTTGCTGTTGTGTCTGCTGTGCTGTTGCTGTTGGAACTGCTGTCTGTGTCTAAATTCTGCTCATCAAATCCATTGGCTTGTTCTATCTGCACCAGTCTACATGCTACTTGACTATGCCAGACAAACAAGCTGAAGAGTACCCACTTCTGCTCGAAGATGGCGACATTGCTGCACTCCTAGCTCGAGATGCCGCAAACTTGCGAGCAAAGTACAACCGCCATGGCATCTCTGCCTACTTGACTCCTGCTAAAGTGGAACGACCCTCGTCTACAAGGATCAATACGCGTTTCCTACAAAACACAGTCAGGGATGTACGTGGTCACAATGTCATGCTGGCAAAGCGCGAGCGTGATGAACGACTCAACCTGAAGAGCCACCCATTGAAGCACAAACTAGATCAAACAAAGACCACTCCAGGCCCCTCTGCCACCTTGCACGAACTGTCTTCAGGGAAGCAGTCGCCGGCTTCTGAGTCTACACATGACATTGCATTTGCAGATTTAGAAACAAAGAGCCTCTCGCATCGTGATGAGTCGAGGCCATCAGCTTCAATGAAACATGACCGATCCCGGCATGCTCGTCAACGTCGCCGCTCAGCGAGTCCCAAGTCGCGTATGCAAAAGGCTCTAGGCCACCTGTCAAAGAACGATCCGACTTACTCAGCACGTCCACCACGTCAAGCACCTTCAGATCTAGATCGACACAAAAAGCCCGCGTCTTCGGGTGACACGCGCTCGCAGGTTGAGTCTCAAGGTTCCAAACAGTCAAGTCAAACGAATACGGCGAAAGACAAGTCTGCTACCTGGCGTTGTGGAGCAGGATACCTTTGATTCGTCCAGCGACTATTATTGGAGCTCACATCAACGGTCGCTAGAACACTCTGTTAGAGATCTGGACCATCCTGCCTTCCTCGTCTCGTATCGTGTTTCTCCAAGTCGCGATCTCACACGTCAATCTGGCAGTCTACCGATCTTTTTCTCCGCAGCAGTCGATCTAGGCTTACACTATGGTCATTTTGAACGGCCGTATCTGTCAGAATCAGATCGCACGCTAACCACTTGATGGTCAGTTGATCATGATCAAAGGCTCTGGCCAAGAGGAAGCTGCTCCACGCCTGAGGCTGATTCTGTCTCACCAGCCACATCTAATCGGCACCTCCGACGTATAGATTGCAACTGTACTGACCTGTGCGCAAGACATGGTAGGCATCTGGTATGTCTCTGCTTGTCAAGTGGCATTTGCTTCAAATTGGGGCTCAAAGCTTGTGCATGATATAGCGAAGACACTATTCGATGCCGATGCCAGAAGGGCCTGTTTTGAGCAATAATGGTTGGCTGATCTGGTGCAATAATCCTTACATCGGTTGCGTACGCCTACATGCTACTGCCAAGCTACAAGTTCATCTGCAACAGCCAAACTTCATGCCAGGAGAAGTGTATGGCCACAAGCTACCTATCAAAGTTCTCGTAAAATTATTGTCAATTTTTAAGGCGGGTCCGCACGCTCACCGGTTTTCAATTTCAACGGCTGCCAATCATTATCACCCGCCATCCGTGACGAAATTCAATCTCTTCGAGAAGCTCGGCGTAGAGTCGTACTCAACCGCAGCCATTCCCAAGTCTTTGTTGCTTGGCGTTGTTAGACCCTCTCTATGATATGGGCGAGGTTGTGTCTCTTGCTGGAACGTATCGTCGATAGTCACAGCTTGATTTGATCAGGCATTGTCTCGCACACCCCAACTACTACAGCGCCTAGTTCACAGTAGCAGCTGTTCCTCGTAGATTTTAATGGATCCAGCAGGAGAGTCAAAACGGCGGCCCGCTGCAGGTGCCTGAAGATCGTAGATTGATCTTGGGGTGGGGGCAGCCGCTCGACTCGACCCGATTAGGTTGGCGAGGTTCGGCTAAGTCGCTGAGCAGATGAGACACCACGCTCACGGATATTCCATGGCTGCGATGTGTCCTCACAGCAGGCCAGGCGGCTCAGGTGCTTTGGTTCAGCTGTGAGCTCAAAGAAAACGCTCTTATCATTGTAAAGACTTGCCGTTCTCTGGGCTGGTGCAAGACTCTGCTGAGGTGTGCTGCAGAACCGCTTTCGCCGCATTAGATCAAATACTTATCGCTTGCCAGAGAAACCCTTCTTTTTCTCTTTTCTCTCGCTCCACCAGCCTCAATTCTACCAGACCCACGACTTACATGCGGTCTTTCCGAGCGAAGCCACGGGGCCTGTCCGCTTACTGTCTTGGGCCCAACAGGCGCCGTGGATCCGCCGCTGTCTACAATGATCCGCTGCCTCTCACATGGCACAAAGCATCCGCTCGTCTGAATCAACAACGCTCCATTACGCTTGGCCTACCGCCGATCCCAGGCGCACCCGAGGAAGACGACACGACTCATAAAGACGGCGACGCGCACAAATCCTCCCTCAAAGACAAATTACTCGAATCTGCTCTTACCACTTTTGCATCGCTTGCTCTCCTCGGACTCAGCGGCTATGCTTATCACCGGTATTATAAGTATATCACCCTCGACAAAATCAACCACGCCTTCCAAGCTGGAGATCCTGCGCTCGATTTCCACCACAATCGTCACCACTTCGAGAGCGCCAGCGAGGGCTTCGAGGGCACTGCGGACCATCAGTTTGTCATCAGAGACGAGCAGTCTGAGATCGATGCCATTGTCCATGGCAAGCGTGCAGGATCTTATTACTTGATCATCGGTGAGAAGGGCAATGGTAAGAAGGGAATGCTGCTCAACGCGATGCACAAGTCGCAGGGTGAACACTGCTCAATCATGGACGCTAGCTCCGACTTGGAAATCTTCCGCATTAGGCTCGGTAAAACGCTCGACTACGAATTTGCCGAAGACTTTATTGGAGGGCTCTTTAGTATCAAGGGTCAGCGTGATGCTGGGCCCATCCTCGATATTGAGCGCGCTTTCAACAAATTGGAAAAAGTGGCCATTCGACATAAGCGAGAGTCGGGCGCGAGTCATCGGCCACTCATCCTGATCTTCAACAACATGCATCTCATCCCAGACAATGAAGAAGGCAACGTGCTTTTGGAACTACTCCAGCAGCGTGCCGAATCATTTGCTTCCTCTGGTCTCATGACGTTTGTCTTCAATTCTGATGAATACTGGGTGTATGAACGACTTCGGCAGAACGGTCGGCACATGGAACTCCTCCCTGTTCGCGATTTGCCTAAGGAAAAAGCACTGAATGCATTCAGCAACTACCGTTTCCGTCTGCATCGCCACGTCTGCACACAAGAAGAACTTGAAGCAGTCTGGCATGCTGTTGGGGGTCGTCTGCGCCTGCTGTCCAAAGTGGCAAAGGATAAAGACATGCATGCCAAGCTTCGACAATTTCTTCGTCACGAAAAGACCTGGGTCCTGAATCAGAGTGCCCTGATTCCAGATTTCGACGACGACGTACTCGATGATGGAAAGTGGCAGGCTGGTACTTTTATGCTTGCTCAAGCACTCGTTGAGGAGGAGAAGAATAACCCGCCCGGCGAGATGGATGACCTGGTGTCGTTGCCTCTCTATCGCTGTCGCCAGATCCTTACCCGCGCTGACTTTATGCAAAAGCTCGACGCACTCAACATCATTACAATCGATACTGACTGCAATGTTCGTGCTGATTCGCGGGCAATGATGCAAGCATTCAGGGAGATTGTCGGCGAAGAGGACTTTCAAGCGAATTTGGACAATGTCATGGACCGCTGCAATGCTGTCGAGTCGCTACACAGGACGCGAGAGCTGGTCTTCAAGGGCATTGATGAAAATGAGGATTTGCAGAAGGGAGTCGTCAAGGTCTTCTACGAAAAGGTGGCCAAGGCTAGTGAGGATGATGCAGATGAGACGGGCGAGGAGAAGGCCCGTGCTCTCAAATATATCGATGGCCATGTCACTACCGAGGAAGACGATGACGACGCATTTGTAGTGGCCTCTCGCCGAGAAGACTAGTTCATACGCTCATCATTGTATTTCCTGCTTGTTCCTGCCAAGTTCAAATTCAAAGCGACGACTTCGCGTAATTGGCAACGACCCCAGACCAGACACCAGCCTGTGCGCGAACGTTCATCCGACAAGACGTTAAGACCGTATCGCTTTCAATGCGCCCTGCTGCCGCGCATCTCTGACTAGCCTACAAGGGAGCCGGCTGCCATGTTGCAAGATCCGGACCTCATTATTCATCGCCTGCGCCAGCGCTACCTCACACAAATCCAAGATGACGCTGGCTTCCGTGTCTTGAGGCTGCATGAACCAGCGCGTCATAAAGCAACAGCCTTCAAGATTGCTGGAGGTGATCTGAAGATTTTTGAGAGATGCACATCGCCTGATATACCGACGCATGCTGAGGGCCTCACAAGTCGTTTCGGTAACGGAAGGTATGCCTCTGATTCGACTAGCGAGCGGCCTGGTATTGCGCATGAAGTCAGTTCGTCTACGATCCGGGCCCGGCCTGTAGCACAAGAGCAAACTAGTACGTTTGATGGGCTGGAGGAGACTGGTCAGCCTAGTATGGATGCATTCGAAGCAGAGCTCTATAAGGACCACAACTTGTCTGATCAAAGCGATTTTTCTGATAGCGGCGGCAGTGTGACCAGAACACATTACAGCTCAAAGCAAAAGCATGTTCTTATGATGAATCTCCACAAGAAGGTCACCGCGGATCCAAAGGGCAAGCAAGTACTCAATGTTAGACGGCGTGGCATCAGTGACGCTTCGGTGTCTTACAGAAATCTATCTATCCCGATGGTGCCAAAGATT
Organism: Protomyces arabidopsidicola; assembly: GCA_003568695.1. Lineage (NCBI taxonomy): Eukaryota > Fungi > Ascomycota > Taphrinomycetes > Taphrinales > Protomycetaceae > Protomyces > Protomyces arabidopsidicola. The sequence continues at coordinate 163,730 of QXMI01000103.1, forward strand.
GCATATACAGAGCCATCAGCTGGTGAGTTCAAGCCGAGCTCACAATCTCTTTTCAGTGACGAATTGAGCGCACTGGCCGACGAGCACAGCAATCCTGACCCTGATGCTGATTCTGAGATTGGTCTTCAAGGCGCGCCAACCAGTCCGAATATAATGAATTACCACGATGCTTTCTCGCGCAATTCCATGCTGGCCGCCGTGGATGACTCAGAGCTGAGTGCCTCTGAAGGAGAAGCTACGACACACGAACGTCTCAGCAAGCCCGATGCCAGATCAAAAGTGGAGACAAATGAAAACTTGGATGCTATACATACATCCTCACTTATCTCCAAACGTTTGGTTCCGCGCACAATTGCTCCGTCAGCCTCGGGCCTCAGCCTGCTGATCAATGCAAAGCAGAATACGCACACAGACCCATTGGAGGCACGTTTCGGCGCACTAGATGGCAAAGCGGAGCCTAAACCACTCATGCTAAAGCTTTATCGGCCAACTGGCGCCAACCCATCAAAACCCTTTAGTGTGTGCATCAAGCCTTCAGCCACTGTCTTTGAAACAATCGGCTTTGTCTTGCTCAAATACCTCGAAAGCGAGCAGCAACCGCCTCTCACAGAAGAGCAAAGGGATCCGGATTGCTGGACATTGCGCATTGTCGAGGACGATGGTGAGTTGGATGAAGACTTTCCAGCACTCGATCGGACACGACCCATTTCGAAGTTCAGCTTCGATGAGTTTGCCTTGGTGGAAGCAACACCTGCGCAAATAGAAGAGTACAAGCAAACGCAAGGCACTTCGACACCCACAAAGTCTGCGCGCCAGGCGCTTGTTACTACAGAGCACCTTCCGCCGCCCGATCCTGCATTTTTGTCGCCTGAACGAAGCAGTCATTCAGGGCCAAGCTCTTTGTCGAGCGCCAGACCGGGTGCTATAATGGGACCATCCACCAAAACGTTTGCCAAGGCACCAGGAACACCGGTACTCCTCAAAGTGAAGCTCGCAATGGATACCTCCCAGGCACATCAACAGGAACAAAGCACCATCCTCAATGTCACAACAGAAACCTATCTTGGTGATGTACTCGATCAAGTCTGTCGGCGGAGAAATTTGGACAAGCACATGTATTCGCTACGATTGGCAGGTGCCAACGTAATTGTACCTACCGACCGCACCATTGAGTCTCTGCAAGGAAGAACTGAACTGGTCTTGATACGGAAACGCGCTAAAGATATCCTGCATGACCCCGGTATGCCGCGCAGTATGACACCCAATGCCCCAATTGTTGCGGCTCCGTTCGCTTACAGCGCCTCAAAGCTTGGAACAAGTGCCGTGATGCAGAGTGATGCATCATCGGTCCATGATTTCGTCAATGCCAACACCTACCAGCGCTGGATCGTTTGGCGTCGGCAGCCAATGTCATTCATGGGACGTCATGAGCGTATGCTTGCAATTGACGGCGAGTATGTACACATCTCTCCCACAGAGAGCAAGACAATGTTTGAGAATGCCAAGACAAGCAGCTTGCATGTCGGCCAGATTGTGGTTTGCAAGCAGTCGCGGCGGCTACCGATCAATTTCAAGATCATCATCATCAAGCAGGGACAAACAAAACGATACGACTTTGAGGCGTGCAGTGTCAAGGAGTCTGAGGTGATTGTGTCTAAGATACGGACACTTATGCGCAATACGCAAGTGACGAGACGGCTGTACTAGAATGTGACTTCATCCATATGTCCCCATCTGAACCCTCGGAACTTGCCGACGCGACTCCACACTTTGATCCGGCGACGCGACAGGCAAAGGTCTCCATCAATTTTAGTTGTATGTCGTTCAATCGTATCATTCGTCGAGGCATGGCATCAACTACTTCCGTAAAAATCAATGGGCAACGGCTCATGGACTCCCTGCACCATAGTTGCCATTGGGGTGCCATTCCCGACTCAACAGGCATGCGACGTCTATCTCTAGATGACAACGATAAGAGGGTCAGAGACTGGTTCAAGGAGCAAGTCGAGGCATTGGGCTGCGTTTATCACTATGATGAAATGGGAAATCAATTTGGAATCTTGCCAGGCAAGGACAACAAGCTAAAGCCAATCGCTATGGGTAGCCATCTGGACACCCAGCCAGCAGGCGGCAAGTATGATGGAATCCTCGGCGTTCTTGCAGGTCTGGAAGCATTGAAAACAATCAAAGATGCGGGCATGGAGACGCACTCGCCGCTTGCACTCATCAATTGGACCAACGAAGAAGGAGCCAGGTTTCCTATTTGCATGGTGTCAAGTGGTGTATGGTCCGGTGAGATTCCTCTTGAAAGGGCTCATACCTTGGCTGACTTGGACGGGAAAACTATGAAGGGAGAACTGGAGAGGATTGGATACAAAGGTGACACTCAATGCACCCACGAGGCTTCCCCTATCGCTTGTCATTTCGAATTGCACATCGAGCAAGGCCCTGTATGGTATCTTACCTATCTGGTGATGCTAACAATAGATTCTTGAAGCAGAAAAAAAGATGATCGGTGTTGTGGAAGGCGTGCAAGGCATGCGATGGTATGATTGCACCGTCAAAGGTCGTGAAGCGCATACGGGAACAACGCCAATGAATGCGCGTGGTGATGCTCTGTTAACCGCTGCAAAGTGTATTGCAGACATCAATCGGATTGCAGTTGCCCATGATGGTCTCGGCACGGTTGGTGTCATTCAATCTTGGCCTCAAGCTGTCAACACAATCCCGGGTACAGTCAAGTTCAGCGTTGATTTGAGACACGCACAAGATGATAGACTTGACACACTAGAGGCTGCTGTGAGAATGCAGCTTGATCAGCACGCTAAGGAAGCAGGCGTCAAGCTTGAATTGAGCAAGACATGGGATTCTCCCGCCATCAACTTCCACCCAGACAATGTCGCTTGTGTGAGGCAAGCTGCCGACGCTGCTGGACTCTCGTCGAGGCCGATGCGGTCCGGTGCAGGCCACGACAGTGTCTACACAAGCAAACGTGTTCCAACGTCCATGATCTTTTGTCCTTCAAAAGATGGCATCTCGCATAACCCGGCCGAGTACTCGTCCGACGAGGAGTGTATCGCTGGAGCTCAAGTTTTGCTTGGTGCCGTCTTGGCTTATGATGATCTCGTCAGATCGCGTGCAAATTAGCACCTTGTTGTGCTGTCCAGGCTGCCCAAGCATCATCAAGTTGCGTTCTCAATGCAGATGGTTCAGTAACACGTTTCATATGATCCACAAGCTCAGTACAGGACGGTCGCCGGTCGCCAGTCATCGCTTGACCCGATCCTGGCATTTTATCTGTTACCAATGTGAGCTGAGCTTGCTGCTTCTTACTGACCTCGGATATATTGACCCTTTCTTCTGTGTCATTTTCGAGCTTTGAAGATGATTCAGTCAAGGACCGTTTGCGTTGACGACTGTGCTGTGGTCTTTTCGTTTTCTTTGGCTCTGGGTACTTGTTCTTCTGTGGCGACTTCTTCTTGCCCGTTGTACTAGGAGCCGGATGTCCTAAAGCTAGTTTCGACCCTTGGACACTTCCAGACAAATGACCATCGCTCGTTTGCCCACTTGCTGACCGTTGCAAGCACTCTTGACCTGTCAGCACCGAGTGATACCTCTGGTTCAGCTGTTGCACTAACGCCGGCAATTTGATGATTGAGGTCATGAAACTCTTGCAGGCAGTCTCCTTTTTGACCGTGCTCTTCAGGGCTGCTGAACATGCCCTAGGGCTAGTCTTGGCTGAATCGAGAGAGGCCAGCCATGCTTCCAGTGCGTTCGAGCCTTTGTTCAAGCTCCGTCCAGAGGCAATGTCTCTGTCGGCAGGCCTCTCTACGGCGGCTGCCGTTGCTGTCAAGGCACAGACAAGTGAAGAGATGGCGACGTTCCTTACGAACCACATGGAAAGTATATGTCTAGGGGCAGACGTTTGCAGTGCGACATTATATATATCAAGATGAATGGCAAAGATTTGTTCATACGTCATCCGTAGCAAGCACACGAACAGGAAAGCATAATGAAGTCTGTTCTTGATAGATGAACGGTTTGTTTAGTTGCTTACAAAGTCACGAATTACACATTGCAGAAAGTTTGTTAGATTGAATGGAGTCACGCTATTGACGATGAATCATTCGCCTGCCTGGAATGAGTTGACAGGAGAGGAAAGGGCTGCTGGCGCACTCAGAGGTACAGTCGTATCAGCCATCGCAGGCGAAGGCACAGCTGGTGATTGAGCACTCGTTGTTTGGGGTGTCGAGGTGCCTGGAGAAGGTGACAAACTGGGCGACTCGGGGCCAACCGCGCTAGACTTCGCGGCCTGCATCTTAGCGTTCCACTCACCGTATGCGCTTTCCAAATTGGCAGCAAGCTCGGCGTCACCGTAGAGGATGATGTATTCTGTCAAGTCGAGACAGGTTGGTGGCTGCTTCTTGGACGAGTGCTCCTTGGCCCCTTCAGTGGACACGACAGGTGAAGCGACTGTATCTTTGTCCACGGTAGATTGGACACTTTGACTGTCGCCAGAGCCGTGAGTAGTCGTACTTTCACCCTGCACAAGCGGTGTTGATGTTGAGGCTTCGGCATCAGTCGAAGTTATGGCATGCCATGGTTTCATCACATCAGTCAAGCTGACATCTCCAGACATGATGGATCCATAGTCCTGCGTCATCTTAGCCTTGATCATCGGCTTTGTAGCAGCAAATGTCAAGAAGGCATTGCATTGTGCTTCTTCCTCGCTCACGGGCGTGGCTAAATGAACGGCATTGCGAACGAGGACGCCGATCTGGTAGCCAGGGTTGAAGGCAGAATAGTACGCATAAGGCTGATAAAAGTTGTTGGATAGACCATATCCACCGGGACGATAACCGTACCCGTAGCCGTAGCCTAGACCGAGGCCTGCATTGACATTGGCGTCAAGCGCAAAGCCGAGTTGCCTTTTCTGTAGTGCATTGGCTGGTGCTGCCTGAGCGGAGGATAGAAGAGAGACAAGTTGAAGAAGCTGCATCTTGCAAAGCACAAAGGGTGAAGTTGATGAGCTGGGAGCACATGAGAGGGTATCTTTATAGCAAGCCTAGCAAAGTACAAATGTTGCAGCTTGAGAGAATGGATAGATTGCAACAAGTCATCAGGTTACAGAGAGAAAACTGTTCCAGATAAGCACAGGAGATAAGAAGGTAGAGATTGCTGCAACAAATGACTATATGAGAGCTGAAAGTACTGGTTGGTTGGGGGAATCAAATTGTTTCGCCCAAAAAGAATGCCGTCGCAAATAGATTGAAGGGAATATTCGTAATAAAGCAGAGACGGAACCTTGCCTAAGCAATCGTGATGCGCTTGCGGTGCTTTTCCTCAGCTAACTTAGGCACAACAAGCTTGAGGATGCCGTGATCAAGGGACGCCTCGACTGCATCCTGGTTGACGGCAGTCGGAAAGACAATCTGCCTCTGGAAGGACTGCGAGATGCGCTCATTGCGCCAAACACGAGGCTGCTGGACATTGGTAGAGACTTGACCGTTACCAGACTTGGAGACTGTCGTAGAAGCTTGTTCGCCATTGCCTTGATCCGTTTTGCCTGCCTGCTGCTGCTGCTCTTGACTTTGCTCAGTGGGCTGCTGCTCCTGCTGCTTGGGCTCCTCGCGCGTCTCCTGCTCGTACTTGCCACTCAACAAGAGGGTATGGTTATCCTGGAATTGCACGTTGAGGGATTCCTTGGGGAAGCCAGGCACCTCTGCTTCGACCTGATACTTCTCCCCTTCCTCCGACAGCCTGACACGAGGGACGAATTGATGATCGGTGAAGGCGCTACTAGCAAGACTGGTAGTACCTGGCCAGGACGAACCAAAAGCACGATCAATCTCGTTGAAGAGTGATCGGAATTCGTTGGAGAAGATGGAGGGCTCACTGCTGAAGAAACGTGCGAGAGACATGTCTGTGTGTTGTCTGGACCTTGCTGTGATTTTGTGCTATACTGCTTGGAGCACAGTGCTCCTTGTACCCTCTATATAGCATGCCTGTTGTTCCATGGCTTTCGATCACTGGATCTTGTCGCATCGGATCCCTTCTAGAATACTTGACGTCAGACTGGAGTCTGTAGGGAGAGTCAAGTTCTTCGGAGTTCTAGCAACTTCGGTGATGGGCCAGAGCATTCTAGTGGCTCCTGGATCAAGCGAGAGCTGCCTGATCGGTAGGTCTTAGCGCCGTAGACTGCAAACATGATGTCCAGGGGTCCAACACGGGTGGGCGGGATGCGCTGGATTGTCTGTGTGCTATCGTCTAGTACTGCTCAGCCATGATGCTTACAATCAACGATGTCCATCCAGTGAAGCCCTTGGTACGCTGCCCAGCACCCGTCTCGGGGTTATACTGCTCCCACAAGATACCACTCTTCTGCCACTCAACAAACACCGTCTTCACTACATTCTCGCGCAGCTCGTCATAAGTTCCCCTGGCTAGTTCTTGATGGGGACCAGGCACATCAATATAGTGGCGATGCAGAGATGAGAGGAGGAGATAGTTGATGTTGATCCAGATTGGCCCTCGCCAATAATTCTCGCCCTTGCCGTAGTATTCGTCCTGCACCGATAGACTGCGGATGCCGTGTGGTGACCAGAGATGCTCTTCATTGCGTATAAGCTTGAGCACAGCTATCAGATGTGGGTGATCAGGTGGTAGCAAGCCAAGTAACACTGGGAAGATGGAGATGTATCCTAGGTGGCAGACCGGTGCACTCTCTTCAAACGCATCAATCGTCTGATCGCAGTACGCCTGATCCTTCTGGCTCCAGTACAGATCATCCAAATTTGCAAGAATATCCCTCTCAATTGTGGCGAGTTCAGCAGCGTCGTCCTCTTGACCAACTTGCTCTGCGATATTACGCAACAGCTTGGTCATCAATGCAATCCAGCTGTGCAAATCTAGATGCAGCTCTCCTGGATGCGGCGGCCTTGCACGTGGATAATCATCAATGCCACTCGTAAGACAATGGTCAGGTGTCCGTCCACGCCAACGATACGCTTCTCTAGTGGATGTAGCTTCACGATCCCACAACTTGATTTCACCACGTTGTGTACGCCTGAACCAGTCATAGTGGCGTTTGAGATTTGGATACAAATCAGCCAGGAAAGTCCTTGCAAGAGCAGGGTTGTTGAGGTAGACGGAATCAGTCTTTGACCTCGTCTGATCATCAAACGTCTGCTGGAACTCGGCCTTGTATTCAGATCCACCAGACTGGGCTTTGAGCTGTTCCAAAAAGTGGTCAATGGTGATGAAGAGTGTTGGCGGATTGGCATAGTGTGGATACTGTGTGCGGAACTCTTCAGGGACTTTAGAACGCGCTTCCTCACCTAGTATTTGCTCGCGTCCAATCCAACCGTCCTCGTCAATGAGGTCGAACCACGACTTGATTACCTCGAGGGACAAGTCTGTATCGTATAAGCCAATTGGCAGGAGATGAAAGCCTTCGTCCCAGTAGAAGCCTCGAGGAAAGAATGCACGACTCGGTACGGATGTGAAGAGCTGGGCGGGCCCTTCCTCTTTGCCTGGACTTGCCGCAAGTTGAGCACTAGCCGACTCCCAGAATTGCTCTTCGTCTTCGTTGTATGCACCAGAGTAGGAACGATCCACAATCGATTTGCCGTGGAAGTAGCCAATGCCGCCCATTAGATTGGAGAGCAGTACTTGGCCAAACTTGTGAAACTTGGCATTGTTGAAGGGAGCCTTGAGCTTGAAAACTTGCGAGAATTTGTTCTCAAACGTGCTCTTGAGATTAGAAATGCCCCTTGTGATGTCGTCGCTCGTCACCTGGTCATCCCAAGATCTGTAAATCACGTCGAATTCGAAGGCTCCTTCATACACCCGCTGTAGCAGATGCATATTGGAGCCGATTGGGCAAGTATTATTCAGCGCATAGATTGTCCAGGGCTCAGGCAGCGTCTCGCCATACGTTTCCTGAATCTTGCTGATTTGCGGCCGCAAGAGTGATAGTAGCGCCTCTTTTGCCTGCCAAAGAGAACCTCGCTCCATGATGAGACTCATGAAAGACGTTCGCTGCAAGTCTTTAATCTCGCCATACGGGTGTTCTGATTCTGGATGTACGTTGAATCCTTCAAGGCCTTCATTCATTTCCAGTGCAAACTGGCCAAGTTCTTCGGACTGGCCCCTGATGCGAACAGTGCCCTCAAGTCCATGGACAGCATCCAAGCGTTCCGACCCTTCAAGAACAGTCACACCCTCATCAAGCCCTGCGTAAAAGACGATTGCAGTCTTGATATCAGGTGCAGCATCCTGCCTAGGTGTACCCTTTACACGCACAGCCCAATTACCGCCATGATGACTTCCAGGCAGTTTGACAAATTCAGTTGTAATGTCAATAGACATGGCAATATCTCGAATAACTTGCACACCTCCCAACCGAGCATCATACTGTTCCCAGCCATATGAGCCCATATCGTCGCCTTGTTCGCACGCATGTCGTATGTTGGGGAAGTTGTTGTAGTCATCTACATTCGCCCACATCAGACCTGCCATGAAACTGTCTGGTGCACGGTTGCGAACGCCAAAGTAGAGGTTCGGACGGTAAGGGCCCCAGTACAAGGAGCCATTGGATGCCTTGATCGCATTTTGATGGTCTCTTTCCTCCAAAGATGCTAACGCAGAGGCCGAGAAGCCTAGCAGGGCCCATGATAGAAGGTGGGCCTTCATCTGCTGCCAAGGGGAAGAGGCCTGCAACGGTGAGGTGTGGTAGATACACGCCAGATCAATTCACGTCGTCGCGTGTCAAATTTGGTGCGCCACGGCTGATCTGCTTGACCAGCTCCAGGTCGACTCTACATCAGTGTATATCGATATTGAGCTGCAATGGCTGCTAAACAAGCTATCCTCATTACCGGCGCATCAAAGGGCCTCGGTTATGCTACTGCAAAGCAATTGCTCGATCAAGGTCACCATGTCGTCACTGTCTCGAGGTCGACAAGCTCGCTTGACACACTCAAGGAGAAGGCTGACGGCCGCTTGCAAGTCATCCAGGGTGATGTCTGCGACGCAAGCGTATACAAGCAAGCTATCCAAGCTGCAAGCAAAGCATGGAGTCTTGCTCTGACCGGCATCATCTTCAACGCTGGTGTGCTTGACCCTGTGACAAAGCTTGACCAAGCCGATGCAGCAGATTGGGCGCAGTGCTTTCAAACGAACCTTTTCAGTATTGTTTCAGCCTTGCCTGTCGTGCTGCCGCACTTGAGGTCAAGCAATGCTACAGAGAAGGCCAAGATCCTGCTCATTTCTTCTGGTGCCGCTACAGGCTCTTATCAGGGCTGGTCTGCGTATGGCTGTACTAAAGCGGCACTGAATCATCTTGCTCAAGATTTGGGCGTTGAAGAGTCAGAGATCACGACACTAGCAGTCAGACCTGGTGTCGTTGCAACAGATATGCAGCGTGCCATCAGAGAGCAGCATCAGTCGGCTATGGATCCTGACCAGCACAAGAAGTTTACAAAGCTTCACAGCGACGGCGAGTTGCTTCAAGCTGATACGGTCGCTGCAGTCCTTTCAAAGCTGGTCCTGCGTGCGGATCACAAGCTGTCTGGACAGTTTATTGATTGGGCAGATTACAAGGAACTTTAGATTGGCTTATTGACATGCTTGCACAAGTATATTGTAGTGAAGAGTTCTGCATATGCTCGCATTCGTTTCATCCATATATTCCACTACCGAACGTAAAAGTTCCACAAATATGTATGCAGTTACGTCGTCCCACAATCAGAATCGCTTGTATGGCAGGAACTTGCCACGCTGCGTGATCTTGACCCAGTCAGCCCCGTCAATGGTTTCCTTCTCGATCTTTGCATCGTAGGCAATGGCAGACATGATGCCATCGCCAAACTTTTCATTGATGATACTCTTGAATGCAGGAGCATACGCCAACACCATCTCCACCAGTCGATAGTGAACCGGGTCTCGTGGTGGCATCTCCAACAGGTCACACTTGTTTGGGAAGTAGCCATCGCCAATGCTTTCCTCCAACAATTCCTTTTGGATGCCTAATGTTTCCGAGAGAGATTTGATGTCCTCCGGTGCAGGCTTTGCCTGGCCATAGAATAGACTTGCAACCCAGACCTCGTTACGGCCCATCTTGGAGCCAAGCTGCTCGAAGCTGAGCTTCTTGCTCTGCTTGGCTTCGAATAGCGTCCTGCTAATGGCAGGAAGGCGAGCAAGGATCTTCTGGTCAATAATCATGGCGAACTCTGTACTTGGTATGGTTATCTGACTGGAAATGCAGCTGGCCTCGTTCTTATACCTCTTTCGCCCTTCTCCAGGTTACGTCGTCGCCTTTTCTCCACTCTCCGGACCGCGCGGAAGAGATCAGCGCGGGAGTTTCGATCCACAGCCAATCCACTCTGGCGGCAGCGTATACGTATCGACATGACGGCGCCAGCAGGGTTGGAGACAAGAGGCCGGTGCTGAACTCGTTTGTGAACTAGGCGAGTGGATAAGAGGCCTATTAAGCACACCAGCTAGTATACATCATGCATCGGGCCTTCTAATACGGAGTGGTGCACTGAAATATGGCTCTAGGCTAGTCCCATGTAGCGTGCAGGACTTTGTAGCCCATCATCGTCCATACCGGAACAATTTACAGATTTACCTTGTGCCTAGATGTACAGGTTCCATATGCATGTCCACTGGCACCTGGGCCTAGCGACGCAAACCACAAATTTGGCGTTTCAACTCCAGCCGTTCAACACAACAACCATAAGCTTACACTTAACAGCGCCGATGCACCCAAGGCTTTGAGGATCGCTTTAAAGGCTGCCCTACGAGTCTGATCTTGTACTGTTGATTTCATGTCGCCTCCTAGTAAAAAGCCAGAAGCTGAACTGGCTCCAGGCGAAGAGCAATGCCCGCTCTGCAAGTCTGTATTTCGTTCTGAACAAGGCTTGCAAAAACATCTCAAGCTGGTATGTTGGCGCCACTACAAGTCCTCTCGTTGGGTCGCTGCCCTCAAAGGGACCTATGCTGCCGAAAGTGCAGACTATCGCGTGAGAGTCGCTCAACAAGCTATAGCGAAACGATTGCAAGCGCAAGACGCCTTTTTGGCCGCCCAAGGTATTGAAGGTGTTGCGGCAATGACTGCGCACAATTTGTGTACCTTTACTGAAGAAATGACGCAAGCAGCTCAATCAGCCATCAAAAAGCGCAAAGCTGAGGCGATGGAGGCAGAAGCCAGCTTTACATTAGAGCAAGAGCCTGATCCAGCCTTAGCTTCCGAGCTGCAGATTGCGACCTGTGCCTTCTGCAAACGTGTCTATGCGACCAAAGGCCTTTACCGCCATCACCTCAACTTTGACGAAACAAAGCACTTCAAATCGCGTATCTACATTGAGGAAATGACCAAGTTGTATATGCCTGGCTTCGCTGTCAATTACCTACCGATCAACCTTGCAAAGATTTGGGTCAAGCAAAAGGAGCAAGCACTCACGAAAAAGCAAAAGAAATCAAAGTCGGCGTCGCCTGTCGTTGCAGCTGCACCGTGGATGAATATGCTCGATTGCGTGCTGTCTCAATCCATCATCGCTTGGTATGTTTGGTATCTTGTCAGTGACATCCCTCGCACGATAAATTCGACTTGCGAGCTCAGCAGTAAGCCTCCCCCATTTGCAAACATGCTTGTCAAGATCGAAGAGGCTGTACAGAATGCAAGCGAAGCGGGTTGTATTCCAGGAGAGAAGCTCAAGCTCATGCAAGACTTGTGGAAGTCAGACCCTCGCTTCAAGTCAGCCCTCAAGCGTATGTCGACTGCATTGAAGCTGCAAATGTCTGGTACGCCTGGTGCTCTCGAGAAATGTATTCAAAGGGATATCAAAGTATATTCAGGAGTCTTGCTCGCCTGGGTGCGAGATGTGCAAGCATCATGGCACCATCTCGCATCAAGGATCGTTTCGCACCTTGAACAGCAATCTTGGTATACGGATGGAGCAGTGACAACTACTCAGCGGATTGCCAAGCTCCGAAATCATTGGGCCTTTTGGCAACCTTTATTTGTAGACCTGAATTTGACGATGGATGGCGAAGAGGAACGCTTTAAGCGTGCCAAAGCTTTTGAAGTTACATACCGCGCCAAGCATGGTACACCGTAGCCCCAGTATACTGCCAGACTAGCTTAGCAAGACCCTGGCGGAGCCAGACTTGGTTGCAAATTAGGTAGACTGGCTATTTTGCTGAACTCCATCTCAACAGTGTTTACATACGACCAAGTTGATAACCACAAACAATACAAACACTTCTGCATGGGCCCTTGACAAGCCGCGTCAGGCCGCTGAACGATGGAATCGGACCATCGTCCTCAATGTCCCTTTTGCGAAAGACGGTTTGGAGATGGGAGGCACCTACGTTATCACTTGACGCATATCTGTTGGCAGCATTGCGCCAACAAGGATTGGCTTAAAGTCTTTCGATCCTTGGTCAAGACACCGCACTCAGATGCGGCTGAACGAGCACTTCGACGAGTAGCATCGAAGCACGAAAAGGAACTTCGCAATAGAGGATTATTCCCGGAAGATATCGACTTGTCGAAACCGATGCCTTGGCAAAGTTTTCCCATAGACACAGACTACAATGATCTCGAGCTGACTGCTGGCTCAACGGATGACGCGTGCCCAGATCCTGGACAATACAATGCGCAGAGCTCTCGTCGGTGCTTCTACTGCACGCTTACTCTATCTTCACAACTTGCATACCGTGAGCACCTAAGTGAAGTCGAGTACAAGTACTATGAACAAGTGGACTGGCGCAAAGAGATTTTTTCGACATTTCCAAGCGAGACATCAAGCGGCGCGCCTGTTACCTACATCACTCTTGTCCGCGCCATCAAGAAACGTCTCGGCGAGCATGTTGAGCCTTTGCGTAAGAAGACTTCAGTGAATATTGTCCGCATGAAGGCAGAGGGGACTTACGCCAAATCCTTTTTGGACAACGTCCTCTCAGAGACAATCTTAGCATGGTTCGCTTGGTGGTTTGCACTGGAGAAGGTGCAGAGTGTGCAAGTGACGGCTGAGCTTGTTCTTCTCAACGACCTCGAATCCCTTGCTGTGCAAATACGCTCACGCTTGTCTGACTTTCACGACGAGGGCAAACTTCCTGAAGGACAACTTGAACAAATTCGACAGACTTTTGAGCAGGATGATCGGTTCTGCACGGCGTATGCCAAAATGGAAGAGGCAGAGCAAGAGGGCAAGCTAGGCCACTTTATTGATGATCAATTTGACTGCTGGCACGAATTGGTCATGGCTTGGATCCTTAATGTCGAAAAGGCCTGGTCCTACATTAACAACGAAGTCTTGGATCACGCAGCTGATCAAATCTGGCGTGATGCGAGTGGCCAGCGAGAATACACATGGCCACGAGATGCCGTATCACTCTTCAATGAAGACGAAGCATATCAAGTCACTGTAATACAGTGTCTTGGGACTCATTGGGCATTCTGGCTACCAGTCTACTGTTCGCTGCAGTTGTTTCTTCATCAAGGTGAACTGGGCATTGAACGGGAGATGCTGCGGCTACGTGTCTTGTACTGTATAGAAGTAGCGCCGCTTCCGGTTGATACGGTAGTTGAATAGATGATGGTCGCGACCAGGTATTTCCGTACCGGGAAGCCAACAGACTAGTGCTGCCAGAGAATGAGTGAACCCTTACTTGGTCTCCTTTTTTTTCGCTCATGCGTAGGAATATTCACCCAGGCGAGAAAGTTCAAGACACTCACGAACAACTGCTAGCTCAAAGATCTCAGACCTGCGATTACCAGAGCAGCAGGCTAAGAGGTTCGGCCAGATTATCAGCTCTCCCTAGTTTTTCACTCGTTGTACTGAATGATAAGTCCCGAAAGGCGATCCGACATTGAATGTCCCTTCTGTTGCGCTCACCTCATGACACAAAATATCTTGCGCAATCACCTCATGTTCACCTGCTGGAAGCATGCTGAGTCAAAAAGCTGGCTTGAACTTCTTACTCGTTGCTTTAAATCGCACCTGGCAGATGAAATTGCCGCTAATCATCAAGCGGAGTGCATCCAACGCATTCACGAGAACTCAGCCAGAGACACATCGCGCCAGGGTAAGTACGCTCGATGGGTCCAGGAGAGAAGCGAGATGGGGCTCGCTTGTCCTTTTTGTTCCGAAGTTTCAACCAACATCGTTTGCTTGAGGACTCACCTCGAAAAGATACACGCAGACCAGTACAAGACCAAGCGGTTCCATAGAGCGCTACATTCCTTGTATGAACCAACCCGAGCCGACGAGCGATTGAAGAACACAATACGCAGAATTGCGGCTAATGCGTCATTGTGGAGAAAGGAACCAGGCCGAGATATAGAGGAATCACCCAGTAGTGATCCTGACGATGGAGAGAAGATTGCCGTAGCTTCGAAGAGCAAGGACAAGGTTCAAGGCAAGCCATCGAGCCGTACAGCTCCTTCAACAACCCGACCCAAGCCCACGAAAGCAGTCTTTGTGGCATCCAGCACCTGGGAGCCACTCAGAGGAGACGTCTTTTCACCTCCTCCGGAGCTTGCTCCTGCCGTCCGTCAGCGCCACTTGCTTTTACCTCAATCGTCACAGACAGAAGATGACGACACACAAAACAAGACGTTCTTGGAATGTGTCTTATCAAAATCTATTTTGATCTGGTACGTATGGCTGGTGGCTAGTCGCTTGCCCTTTCAAGTACAAGTCACGGCTGAAATTATTATGCTTAGACCATTTGACGGCGTTCTTTCGGGGGTACAAGAAGCACTCGAACGAATCTACGCGGATGGTCAGATTGGGCCTGATGACTTGCAAGAGATGATGGATTGTTGGGGAAACGATAAGCAATTTGTCGCAGCTTACGAATCGATGAAGGAAGCTGAAGAGATTTCTGATGGCAAGGCCTCCCAGTCCGAGATCGATGAGCGGGACGCACTTCGACGATATATGCGGCAACAACTTGCAATGTGGTCCATATTACTCTGTGGCTGGATCAAGGAGATCCAGGTTACCTGGATCACACTAGGTGACCGCATCGTGCATCATGCAGCTGAGCAAGTATGGCACTCAAGTCAAGGTGACAGAGAGTATCGATGGCAAGCAGATGCCACTTCTCTCTTCCAGCAGTCAGAAGCTTCGCAATTGACAATCGTGCAATGTCTCACAGCACATTACAGTCATTGGCGTCCGCTATTTATTGAGCTGTCTCATTTCGTGAATAGCTCAGAGAAGCAGATCGATGCGCTATTCGATGCTCTGGCGAATTCCTATGCTAATGACATTGCGCCGTTGTCTATCGAGCGCATGATCAAAATTGTCGAGGTAGAACTTTGAGCCATGAACACAAAGTACAGAGTATGACCCATGCACGACTGATGATCATAGTAACGAGACTTTTGAATACAAACTTTGCAATCATCCACTAAAATCGGACGCGACAAAGCAAAGTCTCCATTGGCACATATTTCGTCCCTGGACTCGAATGAGTGTTCATCTTCATGACTCTCCCAATAAGCCTCGTTTCTTTTTCTGGCTAGTTCTTGTGCCGTTCTCCTGAGATACGGGACGTTCTCGATTCGAGCATTCCTACTCTGATGTTGTTGTGAACAGGCCAAGCCAGTTCCAACCCATGGATGTGCGGAACAGGTTGATTGCGGCAGACACTGAGTGCTCATCAATGAACGCGCTTGAACCCTTATTATCGAGCACCGACTTCGTGGCCGACTGCCCTTTGGATATCGTCCGTGCTTGTGTGGAATGAGAAGAGGTAGAGGGCAGAATACAATTCTGATTGATTTGCTCGCACCGCACTAAAGTCAAGAACGGTATCTCAATGTATCGCTACAGCAGAACGGACGACACCATAGTGAGCGATGTAACATAGCAACGCTTTTGATCAAGTGGTGAATCTTACACGCCAACCACAGCACTAGACGGCAATAATGCTAATCCTGTTTGACGGTTCTCGGAAGTATTCGTCCTTGGCGCAGCAGCTTTTGACAAAACGCGCACAGCGGCACTGTTTGGATCCACCAAAGCAACTAGATCGAGATTCGTAAGATCAGTGTGCTCACGGAGAATGTGGTGCGTAATGTCTTTCATGGACCGCAATGCCAGGAATTCCACGCGACAATTGCCCGACCTGCAACGGATCTAGTAATCATTAGCAAGACCGAGCAAGACACAAGAGCTTGGCGTACCTGTAGATTCGGACCATATCTGTCTAGCGCAATATCTGCAGGATCTCGAAACCTGCACTTGTTGATGACTTCACCCATCTTCACATGCTTCACATGGGTTGAAGCGGCATACTCTTGGAAAAAGTAGAGAAAGTAGGCAGCAACGCAAATAGACGTGACCTCTTGTTTGAAGTAGACTTTATTCAAAACAACGGCGTCGGACGCTGCGGGCTGCGCGACGAGGTATGCTTTGTAGACTTCAGCGGCTGCCGAATTCTAATGCTGTTAGCAGTCTCATGTTGTTGGGACGACATACGAGCTCGTTGATGAAGTTGATGGCTGCTTCGCAATGTCGCTGCTTATTGGCAAGATTCTTCTCAGACTCAAGGCGACTTTTCAGCTTATCTTTATGCAACCTTGCATCCTCTTTCGTCGAGACGTACGGTGGTGCACGATAAAAGAAGGAGTCGAACAAGTTTGGCACATACTTCGCCAGCTCTTCTTCAAGATTGATTTCCTACCTGTCAGGATGGACTCGCTTGCGAGTAGACATACTTTAAAAATCATGTAAATTCGCTGGGAAAAGCAAAACTTTCGGGCTTCCAGAGACTGCTGCCGCGCAGCAGCTGAGATCCTAGATCGATTGGACAACAAGTTTTCAATGTTGCGCCTCGTCTCTAAACCACTTACCAAGTTTCGTTCTTCATCAACCAAGAAAGCTGCAAAGGGTCTCCCGGAATCGGTAAAGTCACCACAAAGATTTTCGACGTCTTGTGCTCTGTATCTGCGATTTCTAGGCGGTATGCTGTGCTGAAAGGGCTGATCAGAGGCATACGGACAAATTTCCAACAACGTCAATACACAATCAGGGCCCAGACCTGTGAGTTCTCTTGCCGTCGTGTTTGCTTGCATGAAGTTGATTGTACGCTCCTGGAGGCACTGTCGACAAGCGACATAACTTAGGTAAGCAGTGGGCAGAACGAGGGCAGAACGCACTTGAAAAGGACGTGTGGCTTGGAAGTCCCTCTTGCCGAAGCACAGAATTGGCAGACCGGTGAAACAGCCAGACGAAGCAAATCTCGGTGTGTCATGTAGGATGGCAGCTCATATTCGAGGCGCCAAATTTCTGTGCACATCGCCTCAAACAGTCTACTGGTCAGTCGAGACCTTATAGAAAGGCAGATACCTGTCGCTGCGCTGAAGTTGGTCCTGAAAGATCTTGGATATTGCTTGGAGCTTGAAGAGCGAAATTGGGTCAATGTAGGAGAAGATATGCGAAAGCAATTCATAAGGTAAATGAGATATATAGTCTTTGGCCCTTGCAGCTTCTTCATGAGCTTCTCGCTGAAGCTGCGCAGACAAGTCATCTGAAGCTTGACGTTTCGCAGCCGCTTCAGCCTTTTTACTAGGCCTTCGTTTCTTAGCGGCATTTAGCTGTGCTGACGATGCAGCGGCCTCCATACTTGAAGCAGAGCTTGCGCGCACAGGAGTCGAAAATCACTTGACTATGTGAAGTGGCAATCAGATGTTTGCCTGCGGTCAGAGTCTAAGGAGATGATGCATTGGTCGCGACTACAGTTGTCCTTGACTGTGCAGGGCATTCGCGAGCGACAGATCCACGTGACCAGAGACCTGTACCATAACTGACCACAGCTACCTCACTCGTCAAGAGGCAGTCTATAGCCACTGCTACCCTTGCTTCTGTTTGCTACTGCAGCTTGACTTCTCTGATCAGTGGAGACTGAATCTTTCTCGCTGGCTATCGCTCTTAGCTTTCACTATATATTCCACAGGCTACTGCACCACTTGTGTGCCACGCCCATAGCGCCGATGTACACATGCCCGTTCTGCACCCGTCAAATCATCTCTCCCGGATGGACGAGGCGACACCTCAGACACACTTGGTGCGGCCTGCATCACCAATCAGACGCTTGGCTCTCCTTCTATTCAACGGCATTGACCGACAGCATGTATAAAAGTCGACGCAGCATCAAAGCACGTGCCATGACTCTAGCGCACTTACGGGAAGGTGGACGTCGCAGGATTTTGAGACAGCTCATCTATCCGGCGAGGAAGACGTCGTGTCCATTTTGTCGACAGGTTTTAACTCAAACGGGGACATTTGAGAGCCATCTGCAGAATGTATGTACTAGCCGTAAGAATGCGATGGAGAAGCTCAAAGCTATGATACCCAATGACTTTCCTTTAGAGAAGCCCTCAAGAAAGCCTGGCTCACGGCGCCTGGTACAGGTCTCAAAGTCAAGCCTTACTTTGCTCTCATCTCTCAAGCCTGACCAGAACTACAAAGAAGGTCCCCAGCAATGTGCACTCTGCGGCCTTCAGCTTGGTTCATTGGCAAACTATCGAACTCATCTCGTTTGCATTTGCTATCATCGTGTTGAAGAGCGGCAATGGCAACTTGAGTATATCAAGTGCTTTCCTGCCCGGCAGCATAACTCTACAGCTATTTTTCTGCAAAAAGCGATGAAAAGAGCCTGGCTCAATCTGCGCGGGAAAGATGCGTTGCCGGCACCAAGCTGCGTTCGGGGTGTGCAGGGAGAGCAGAAGCAGGGTGAAGAGGAGGGCGAGAGTGGAAGTGAGTCTGCTGAATCTGCTGAATTTACCATGGATGAAACTGCTGGCACAGAAACGGCACAAACGCCCCGGACCAACGAGTCTGCTGAAGAATCGGACTGGTCATTGTTTGATGAGATGTCAGATGTGCAAGAAGATGATCAGGTGGATGAGTTGACAGGCGTGTCGACCATTGGCTCACATGCGTTGCTTGATCACATCACTTCGCATTGCATCGTTTTGTGGTATGCTTGGTATCATGCGTGTCAGATACCGCGAGAGATCATCTCAACGGCTGAGTTGAGCCCAGCCATGCCTGACCGTTTCGCTTGTCTTATGAAAACTGTCGAGGCTGAGCTACGTTCATTACGCGAACAGGGTGCCATCTCCAAGAATGTCCTTAAAGCGATGTCATCGTCTATGGATCTTCAAGGTTTTCGTGACGCAGTGCAAGTCATGAAGAATTCTCCAGACAGGGAATTCATCAGACGTCAATGTGATGACTGGCATGCGGTCATCATGGATTGGTTGCGTCAAGTCCAGTCAGCATGGTACAAACTGAGTGAGAAGGCTGTTGCTCATGCTGCTGCACAGACTTGGCATGATGACCTTGGCAATGCTTGCAAGTGGCAAGTTGATGCGCCACAGCTGGTCCAGAAGCCGTGCAGTCCTGGCAACAAGGTAGTTCTCAAAGGACTTGTTCAGCATTGGGAACATTGGCGGTCCATCTTCCTCAAGTTGGATCTCTACTTGGGAGCTTCGTCAGACGACTAACTGTATTGCTCTGGCGCATGGATGACGAATGATTTTGCTTGGAGCTCCTTATACATAGATGTATAGTAACCATACATACTAAGACCCCGCCTTTACTTATTATTTTCCTGCTTCTTCGCCTTTGGCTCCTTCTTTGCCTTTTCCGTTCGCTCAATGGCCTCCAAATCAGGAGGCACAGTCTTTGCACTAGACGTTAGCAACCCACATTCAGCTAGAGTATGCACACTCACCCAATAGACTTCTCTAGGGGTGCAGCACGGAATGGCGAGTTAGACTTGATCTCTCCGCTCCCGTCTTCCGTGGCAGCCATAGGATGGTCCCGTCCTGGCTCACTCTTACCTACATACTCCTGGTGTTTTGGAGTCTTTTGACCACCAGGCGGAGTTGAACCTGGTGAATCATGGGGTGCTTGCGTCGATGTACCCGTCTCTTGCGTTGGTTTAGGTGCTTTGCGAGAACCTGAGTGTTGTTGCGCTTGGATATCCTCAACGGAACTCTCGCCGGTCTTCAAGGATACTGGAGAGCATGAGAAGGGTCTTGCTCGGCTTGAGCGTATCAGGAGCCGTGCAGAGAAGATGGATCGCTGCATCATGAAGGCTAGATTTGTAGGTAGAGGTCTTTGTCTGTGTCTTGGTCCAGACGTCATTAGGAACGCGGGGGAGATGGGCGGCAGTCACACAAGACTTGGTCCAGGACTGCTTCAGTAAGTAGTGGACCAGAGCAGAAGACGCGAGATCATGGCAAGGACACAGAAGGACAGAGGGAGAGACAAAGGTAATGGGGAAGAGACTAAAAGAGTCGCTCACAGTCGATGCAAGCGCACAGAAAGCAGCAGGCATAAGCAGAGAGGTATAGAGTAAGGAGAAGGCCCTTTGTGAAGCTCCCAGCGACGAGCAGGCCATCCGCTGAGCACAGATGGAATCACCGGGTTCATTGCGGGTGCTGCATGTACGGCGCATGATCATAGCCATCGTGATGTCCACCAGGTCCCTGCATCATAGGGTGATACGGTCCACCAGGTCCATACATACCCTGGGGCGGCATACCACGCATGCCACCGCCTCCTTGCTGGGGCGGCATACCATAGTGTGGGCCAGGCGGCATCGCACGCGGATCATAGGGACCGCCATGATGTCCACTGTGCTGAGGAGGCCCACCCGGTGACATTCCAGGCGATAAACCCTGTGCATGGTGCTGCTGCGGAGGTTGTTGATGGTGTGAGGATTGGCCAGAGACACTGTTCTTGCTCTCATCGTCCTCTTCTTGGCCGTCTTGTTCTTCACCACCTTCCTCACCGTCTTCATCCTGAGCATTGAGGCACTGCTGAATGACTGCATCGTGTTAGCATGACGTGTACATACATAGAGGCAGCATACGGTTCTTGCCCTCTGACTTGGTCACGAGCGGTTGTAGCTTGGGCGTCGTAAATGTATAGACGAGCCCAGTTTCGGATACAACGAGTAGAAGGACTTGCGTGCCAGTCAACACAGAAAGCTCATACGCCTAGACATGGTAAGCAAGAGACAAAGGAGCCATGCGCTTCTTACCTTCTTCATGATACCGGCCTTGCGCTTCGAAAAGGTAATGTGTCTCCTACCCTTATCTGTGATGAATTTGATTTCAATCTTGCGGCGCTCAGTGCCTTCACCATCATCGTCGTCGTTGTCTGCACTAGCGCGTGAGCCTAGAGGTGTATTAGCCAACAGCGTATGCAAAGACCATCCCTCCCGCGTCTCCCGTCACCGGTAGTCTGCCCTCCGTCTGCCACCTCATCAGTGACAACATGACACGCACCCGGGGACAGGCCGATGAGCCGGCCCTGTGCCTAGGTGTAGCAAGACAGGATGCAACAAGTCATGGTCCTGTCGACGACGGCCCAAAAGGGAAAGACACGCGCCTGCTTGTTTGGGGTGTGCTCCCTTCCCAAAACGGGTCCTCGTTAAAAGGGCCCGTGTTGGGTGTTTTCTGGTTTCGTTGTTGACAGCTCCGGGAAGACACATGGGAGAGGGACGGGGAAAGGGAGAAGAAGACTTACGTTTGGGCGCTGGCTGTGCTGCTGCTGCCTGCGAGGGCGGATACGGGTAGCCTGCCTCTGCGGACGACATGTTTTCCTGCTGGTGAAGGTGCGCGCGAATTGGTAGTGCGCTGTGTTTGTCCCTCGCTCGCTCGCTCTTCTCCTTTGGGCTGCGTCGACGAAATGGAAATCGCCGCCGCTTCCACTTCCTCTTCCTGGATCGCACAGGCAGTCACAAAGCAGAAATGGTGACAGGGTGTGTCAACGGGGAACATGCGTCAGTCTCTTGCTAATATGCTATACATGAACGCATGGGAGATTGAGACATCAGCTCCTTATTGTGACTGTTGTGCTTGGCAGTCAGATTCACGTTTTGGGCAAACAATTGGGAGATATTGTAATTCTGCAAACAGCTGCAGGGAATTGACACGCATGTCAATTCGCAAACAGTATTTGCGAGAAATAGACATTCGCATCCTACACAACCACTGATGAAGACAATCGCAAGGACCCATTCCCCTTTCTTTCTCTTCCTCCTCTGCTTGCTCCTCTCCATCATTGGCCAGCAGGCAACTTCAATGGCTTCCCCAGTAGCCCTCGCCAGAGCAGCACGCTCCAAGAGACAAACACCATCAACAAGTGTAGGTGTAAGTCCGTTGGGTCCGAAGATCCCCAAGAACCGTGGTAAAAGTGGAAATGGCGCAGGCCCTAGTAAGAACAGGAAAGAAGCGCACCCTACATCACGCAGAGAGGCTGAGTACAAGTGTTATAGCTTGACTTTGGTGATGCGTGCAGCCGCCGTAGTGAACTTGGACAATGACTGTAAGACTCTATGCCTGGAAAAGATCAAACAGTACAAAATCTTCTTGAAAGATCCAAAAAAAAGACGTGAAAGTACAACTAGTTGCATTCAAGGGAAGGTCTGCTTGAGTGACTTTCATTATAATGCTGACACGTTCTGTGGCCCCAACAGCTGTTTCCGCAACTGTCACTGCGCGGCGACGATCAAGGCATTCAGAGTACATGATGTGCGGCTGTATAGCGGGTCAGCTTCCAGCAAGTCTCCTTCGACAGAACAAGTGGAGAACTTACCTTTTTGCCACGAAAGCGTGATTACGGCCAAGTTGCAGCAATCAGGCTGGCTTCTGTCCGAGTCGCATAAAATCGCATTACCCGATTGCTCGACAAGGACTGAGCCAGAAATAGAATGCGCTTGTTCCAAGACTGGAAACTTGATAACTGACCCGATTCGCTTCCAACAGTGCAAATCTCGTTTGAGCAGTATCAGCTACAAAAAAGACGAGCAGAACCCCGCAGCACCTGTAGGAGAAGATGATGGCATGGACGAGGGAACAGGCGTCCCAGACTCGTGGGTACGAATGCCGGGAGGCGTCGCCAATGGAGCCGTCAACACCCCGGCGAATGTTCCAATCTGTCCAGTGCCAGTTTTTCGAACACCAGACCTCAATCTACCGCCTCCCGTCTGCACACAGACATTCTTGGGCTCGGATCCCGATGCCGACGTTTATGAGGTGTGTGGGGATTCTTCTGCTACAGTCCCAGCGTTTTGCCATGATTAAGTATTATAGCTCACCTGATTGACGTGATTACCAGCATTTTGCCATGATTGAATGGTTGTAGCTCTTATCTGAGTGATGTGAATGCTAGAACATGTATATGCTATATATGAACGCAATAATTGAGAGAGCTGCTTATTGTGACTGTTGTACTTGGCAGTTAGAATCACGTTTTGGGCAAACAATTGGGAGATATTGTAATTCTGCAAGCAGCTGCAGTGAATTGACACGCATGTCAATTCGCAAACAGTATTTGCGAAAAATGGACATTCGCATCCTACACAACCACTGATGAAGACTATCGCAAGGACCCATTCCCCTTTCTTTCTCTTCCTCCTCTGCTTGCTCCTCTCAATCATTGGCGAGCAGGCAACCACAATGGCTTCCCCAGTAGCCCTCGCCAGAGCAGCACGTTCCAAGAGACAAACACCATCGACAAGTGTGGGTATGAGTCCCTCCACGAAGGGTCCGAAGATTCCCATGAACCGTGGTAAAAGTGGAAATGGCGCAGGCCCTAGTAAGAACAGGAAACAAGCGCACCCTGCATCACGCGGAGAGCCTAAGTACAAGTGTTATAGCTTGACTTTGGTGGTGCGTGCAGCCGCCGCAGTGAATTCGGACAAGGACTGTAAGACTCTATGCCTGGAAAAGATCAACCAGTACAAAATCTTCTTGAAAGACCCAAAAAAAAGACGTGAAAGTACAACTAGTTGCATTCAAGGGAAGGTTTGCTTGAGTGACTTTCATTATAATGCTGACACGTTCTGTGGCCCCAACAATTGTTTCCGCAACTGTCACTGTGTGGCGACGATCAAGGCATTCAGAGTACACGATGTGGTACTGCGCAGCGGGACACCTTGGAGCAAGTCTCTTTCGAGTCTTTCGACGGAACAGCGGAGGGACACATCTTCATGCCACGAAAGTGTGATTACGGCCAAGTTGCAGCAATCAGGCTGGCTTCTGTCCGAGTCGCATAAAATCGCATTACCCGATTGCTCGACAAGGACTGAGCCAGAAATAGAATGCGTTTGTTCCAGGACTGGAAACTTGATAACTGACCCGATTAGCTTGAGGCAGTGCAAATCTCGTTGGAGCAGTATCAGCTACAAAAAAGGCGAGCAGAACCCCGCAGCACCTGAAGAAGAGGATGATGACATGGACGAGGGAACAGGCGTCCCAGACTCATGGGTACGATTAACGGGAGGCGTCGCCAATGGAGCCGTCAACACCCCGGCGAATGTTCCAATCTGTCCATTGCCAGTTCTTCGAACACCAGACCTCAATCTACCGCCTCCCGTGTGCACACAGACATTCTTGGGCTCGGCCTCGGATATCGACGTTTATGAGGTGTGTGAGGAGTCTTCTGCTACAGTCCCAGCGTTTTGCCATGATTGAGTGTCGTAGCTCTATTCTTAAGGATGTCATTCCCAGTATTCTGGTACAATTATTCAAGTGGCACCCATCGAGCGCCACAGCATTTATGTACATGCGCATATCAATTGTCAGATATCTCACCATATTGTATGTCCGTGTATTGAGTCGACTGATAGGTGCTTATATGTTTACGTTGTGGACAGCCTCATTATCTTGATACAATTCCAAGCGATTCGAGAAAAAAGTATAGCTAATTACATTTGAAAGTCTGATCTGATCTGGAAATAAAAGTATACATAGTTCTTTAAAAGCGAATATGCATGAGGGCACAAGAAAAAGAATCACATAATGTTAGGTTGCCATTACGACTTGCAACCAATATGGCTAGATAATGCAACTCATTCAGCAGACACAGCATCGCTAGCTTACCTTTTCAAACAACTGCTTGACTGTTGCAATGACTTGATTTGATTGGAATTCTATAAAAGGGTATGTGGTTCTTCTCATTCTTCTTTGCTGAAGCCTTCTTTTTCTCGCTGAGCTTGCAACGATAGATACATTTCCAAATTCCCAGCAGCCGCAGCAAGACCAGTCCTCCAAACGATGAAGCTAAAAGACTCATCCAAGAGAGCTAACAGTATACTTGCAACAAAAGTTGACTGATCCATATCTGCAGCAGATGAAACGCTGTGATACATGCAAATTGCAAGCGCCTTTGTCAATGATATGAAAGTATCTTTTGATTGACCATTCAAGTACACTCGTTCTACTAGCAATTCAAGAGCTATGTAGGCCGAGAGCAATATCCATATTGGGCAACTGCTGGATTCATGCACATTTCGTTTTGATCAACGTCAGAGTTTGAGAATGTCTGTGTGTACTCCATGTCGAAAATCGGCTGCTGAGATGAACCAGTGTCGTCAACTGTATCTTGATCTGGCTCTTTGTTCAGGTCAAAGGCGAAGATGGAGTTTTTGAGAGGCAGTTGCAAGGGTATCTCTTGAGAAAGAGAAGGGGTACATGGAGGCGTCGACAGGCTTTTTGGACCTGGTTTACTGCAAAAACAAAGGCTTTCTCCCTCGCGTATCGCCTTTGGTGGCTTACTGCAATCGACAAGTGGATCCCAAATTGCAGTTTCTAACGTCCATCCTGGTAATTGTAACCGTTCTGCCACGAAGATATAATGGCATTTGATGTAGTTTGACGGTCTCCTTGACGGTCCGGTTTGGCCTGGGTCGCCGAAGTGCTTCTTCACAAGGTGCATATGTGCTGGACGTACATGGTGTATTCGGAATACGATAAGCATTACTCGGCATTGACAGAGAAACTGTGGTCCGCTCGAGAGACATAGTTCCAGCGAGGAGTATTGTTCAATGGATAGTGTTTTACTCAGACAGATGTTAGACTGAAAACAGTTGCTCGACCCACGAGAGCTCCATAACAGATCGTCTAAGAAGATTTGATATTCTTTTTGTTTTTTTTCGCATTCTTTGGAACAGTATTGCTCGCTGCTGCCTGGGAAGAAGTTCTTGAACCAAAGTTTCAAGCCATAGCATATCTTTTCTTCTGCCGTAGAAGGCACATCGGCTGGGATGATTTGTTTCTCTGCCTTACATGGGCCTGCCTCATCATCATTTCTCATGCGCTTGGGACCACGATTTGGATCCTGATTGGTCGTTGAAGGTCTTTTTGGCTTATTTGCTGTGCGAACTGGGTTTGCTGCGGCTGCCGGAGTTGCATCTATTGTCACAAGATTGCCAATGATGATAAGACACAGAAGAACAATCAAAGACCTCATCCTCGTTTATGGTCAGTGTATCGAGCCCAGAATCTGTAATGCTTGACTTCACTAGTCCTGAGTGTCAATCAATGATACGCTGCAGTCCTATTCTTCCTGAAAATATGTCTACGTGTCAACGACCCTGAGAATTATGTCAATCACGACGCCCCGAACCCCTTATCGTATCAAGAATTTAAAGATCCGCATCGATCACAACGACTCAACATGATATAGCAGTCACTTAGCTGTCATGTGGAAAACAGCTTTTGACGAGTTCGACCGCTCAGATTATTTTGTTTACGCCGTAGACATCGCGATGATAATTTATGTTTACAGATAACAATTTACTGCAATTTAAAAATCGCTCGCTCGTGATCAGCTATAGCCCTTGAATCCATGGATGAGAGTGGTCCGTCGATTGCGGTCCAAAATAGATGATGATGAAGCAGGTCTAGAAAAGGCGGGAAGACGGGCCCGTGGTTTTAATGTGGTTTTCAAGAAATGTTATGGCTTACAGTTCAATTTTGGAGTAATCGACCGCAAAAGTCCTGTTTAGTTCAACATCCGTGCAAGGCTTCTTTCCGCTTAAAACGATTGCGATCAGATGATCGATGGCACAACTAAACGAAAAAGCCTTTTGTTTGGAAAAGTCCAAGTAAGGAGAGCTCATCTGAGAAACGATGTTACGCTTCACATTCCTGCATTATCAAGTTGCAAGTGCGTCTTACATGGTCTTTCTTCGCCATTAATTCCATGAAAGACACTTCATGGTCTAATTTCTGACACTAGCTTATATGCATCGTGCACACCATGAATGAAGGGTTTCTGAAACCAACTACACGAAGGATAGATCATGCGAAAGCACAACCAGAGCAAACTAACTTGGAGAGTATTAATAGCTTATTGAAAAGCTCGATCTATTTGTGTCGTAGCATGATGGAGCGACTCTAGACAGCTTGAAAGAGCATCGACTTCCAGAACGATCCTGTCCTCACATGGACTATTCTTTGGTCCATCCAGGGCGATGGGAACACGCGAAGTCATTTGCAGGGTAAGTGCACGCAGAATAAAACTTTTCTTTCTGCAGCCTTAAAGCTTGGACATCAAAAGAGTATGATATAAAGCTATGTTGTTCATCGGTTAGAGACGAAAAGATGGGATCAGAAACAGTATGAACACAATACCGGCACAAGACCTCGGGCTATTGAATACAATAAAGGAGCTTACGGAGTCAAAATACTGTGCAACATCTATTGTTCGTATCCTGATTCAAGCCAACAAATGCGCAGTCCCACTGATCGCGTCCACGTCGACAATCAGGGCATTTTAGCTTATTCAATGATTCACATCCAGTCTCTCGAACTAGGCGACAGTCATGGCTGGGTATAATATTTTGTCGACTCGCTTATTGCTTCAAGAAATCATAGCTTACGCGATGATCAGGAGTTCTGGCATGCCGGCAAGTTCATAAGATGGATCAAAGGCTAGGATGCTGTTATTCTACCATAAGACAGCAGATTTGACATGAACTGCCAGCCTGAGCTATTATGTACACTATTTGCATTCGATTGCACATTCATACCATTGCCAGTAGTTAGTTTGCTTCATTCTTGCACGTGCAACCGTCTTCGGCAGTAATAGAGCTGCAAAGAACCTTGGACACAAAACTAACCTTTTGAAAAACAGTCTGTCTCGCCCTTCACAGCTGATTGACCTTCAAATTTATGTTGACTCGTTAAGGAGCTCATGATCGATCGACACTCAGGATCGATGTGACCTCAAGAGGTCAGGGGCTCGTGGTTTACAAAATCCTCAGGGTCATTGCCGCGCTGGCAGATCTAATTGTGAATCGATCAGGCGTAGCGCTAACATGAGTTCACCGTAGGATTGGCGCCTATGAGAATTGACAAACTCGGACCCTGATAACATAAAAGAGCACGTATGAGGTTTTCCACCGTTCTTCTGTGCTCAAGCCTTTTCGTCATTGGCAATCTTGTGACAACAGAGGCAACTCCGGCAGCCGCAGCAGACCCAGTTCGCACAGAAGGTCAGCCGAAAAGGACTTCAACGAACAACCAGGACCCGAATCGTGGTCCCAAGCGCATGAGGAACGATGATGAGGCAGGCCCAAGTAAGGCAGCGAAACAAGTTGTCGCATCCGCGGTGCCCTCTATGGCAGCAAAGAAAGAATGTTATGGCTTGGAGCTTGAACTTTTCAGGGTTTGGTACAACGAGTCCAAGGCTGGCTGTGTTGAAGAATGCAAGAAGGAAAAACAGTCATACCAAGACTTCTTGATGAAAAGTGACTTAAGGACTCATGGCGCCCGGGGTTGCCTAAGATCTAAGGTTTATGTGAGTACTAGGCTTCTTTCCGCCCAGCCTCAGTGCCCTACGGATCTTTGTCTTTCTTCGACCGGACCGAAATTTGCCTGCCAATGTCAAGCGACTCTTACAGTATTCCGGATCAGCCAGATTCATCCATCATTTAAGTCTAAGCTAGAAGATCACTGGGCTCGTAACCGGTTATCAGAGCCGTTTACGAAGATCAGATGTCATTACGTTTTCATGGCAGAACGGTTGATAAACCCAGGTTGGTTGTTGAGAACTGCAGTCTGGGATCCAGAGGTCGATTGCAAAGCATCTGAGCGAGAAATGTCATATGGACGCCCCAAACGAGGAAGGCCGATCGCCAATATGCCTCCTAGCGAATGTACCCCTTCCCTTTCTAGAAGGATGCCGTTGCTAGTGCCTCTTACTATCTACGCCTTTGATCTCAATGGAGAGCCAATTTCAGAGACATTGCCGGATACTGGTTCATCTCAACAGCAAAATCTTAATATGGAGTGCACGCAGACATTCTCAAATTCTGTATTTGAGAACGAGATGGGTGTGGCCACAACAGTCGCCCGATATGGATATTGCTCTCGAAATCTATAGCTGTTGCACTGTTCAAGGAATGAGCATATGGCAATGATTAGTCGAGAGATGCTCTCGAGACCTTGAAAAGCGGCTGACGACGTGGAGTCACTACATCATTGAGCTACTACAGCCATAGACAAGCGAAGTTTATTTTGCAAGAATCTTAATTTCTCCAATCTGCATTTTCAAGTTGATTGACTTATGCGCTTCAAGATCACTCTTCAGCGCTTCTATCTGAGAGCGGTTTGAAAAAGCTCACGTGAGATAGGCAAATGCTACGAAGCGATTTTAAGTCCAGCAAGGGTAGTATTTGGCCTCAATTGCCATTGAAGGACTCGAAGCTTGTACATACGAACATACATAACTGACTGGGACTGCTGCTGCAACAAACAGTCCGAAGACAAAGATTTCAAGTCTCCAGTCCAAGAAATAGCGTTGAGACAACCATTTGAGCCCATAGCGCGATCAGTATTGAATGTAGAATTTGCATGCACACGATACCCAATGATATAAATGGAGAATCTGTACGTTCATCCATTGGCGCGACAATAGACAAGGAAATAAATGTCATTGTCGAGCCCTGCTCGAGTGTTCGAGATCATGAAGCTCCTTTAAATGGCGAGAACATCTTGAGATCATAGCCGCCTCCAATCA
Source organism: Protomyces arabidopsidicola (assembly GCA_003568695.1). Lineage (NCBI taxonomy): Eukaryota > Fungi > Ascomycota > Taphrinomycetes > Taphrinales > Protomycetaceae > Protomyces > Protomyces arabidopsidicola. The sequence goes on from QXMI01000103.1 coordinate 193,582, forward strand.
ACTTGGTTGCATGAAATTGTATGAAATTGTCCACTGGCGTAGTGTACCTCGAAGATCATGAATCGATTCATGACAGAATTGGACGCTGAAGACAAGATTAAACAAGTCAATCATATACACGTCTATCTTTCAGATCTCGGAAGAAAAGGTGTGCTCAATTCTAGAGCGCATGATTCGCATTGGAAGTTCCATGCATAGAACAATTGTATGACCTCGGGTTAGTGATTCTCAGCTCATCTTGGAGGCAATTGACGAACTGCGACTGGTAGTGAACTTTACACGGTAACACCAAAAATTAAAGATGCGGTGGTATGCATGCAGAGGGACGGCCAATCAAGCAGAATTTTGTCCTTTGTAGTTTATCGTTGTAAATCAGGCCTTGATTCAAATTGGTAGTTTAGATCTAGTAGCTTGGACAATATTCTTTGCAGTCTGAATTTTGCTCATGATCAACGATAGCTATGGATTCTATGGATGAGAGTTTCCATACTATGCAGGACTCGCTTCTTGATATCTCTTAAACTACATGGACTTCAAATGGCTCAAACGAGCGTGTTTTACATTCACAGGCAATGCTTCATCCTCGCTGCGTGGTCGCTTCTGGCAGACGCGAGTCACAAGACAGTATGTCTCTTCGTCATCACCCGTTTCCTCCAATAAAACAGAGCCAGCCGGTGAATCACCATCATTCTGCAACGATACAGGCGTCAATGGACACTGCTGGATAGCATCTTCCTTTGTTGCGGAAGAGGCGGAGCATGAATGACCACACAATACAAGTGGCGAATCTTTCGGCGTTGTCTTGACAAACTCGTCAAAGAAGGGACATGCCGAGACGTTTCCAGCAGCAGCAACATGATCTTCCAGTGTCGCTGCAATCGACTCCGGGATCCAATGCGAAGGTGGTGTTGTCGATAAAAGGGGTGCAGAGTAAGAACGCATGGGTGCGGTCGCTGCTGCCTTTTCTGCACAGACAGTAAGCTGTGGTCCAGCAAGAGGTGAGCCACACACTGCAATGACGCGAGTCAAATCCGCTTCAGCAGCTGGAATGAGTTGCTTCTCAACAACAAATTGCCAACGTTCTCGACAAAGTAGGATATCACCAAACAACAAGTTATCCCTGACATCCGTCACAAAGCGTTCCAAGTATTGCGCCCATAGTGAAAAGCCTTGTTGGTTGAGCGTGAGATTCCACCCGACAATACGCAAGAATTGGCGTTCTCGCAAGTTGAGCAAGGCGATGGGGACACCAGAGATTTTTGACCATGCTCGGTTTGAGTAATTGCGATCCTGAAGGTACTTGCTAGCAAGGATCAGAGCACTCAGGAAGTTGAGACGCGGGCAGGGACAACGGTCTGCTGCTGGAAGTTGCATGGCAGCAGGAGATTGTTGATCTCTGCATAGCCGAAGGCAGTAGAAGAGGGTGAGTTGCATGGTACTCAAGCTTGTCTTGCTGATGCGGATGGTGTTGGTGAGGAAGGCATTGAGTTCCACGCGTTTTGCGTGACATGCGGCAGCATCACCCCTGAGAGGCCAGAGACTTTCGACAAATAAGGTCGCCATGTCAACAAGGGAGTCGACATAAGCATACTTGCCTGCCGGCTCGCGCGACAGCTTTGGTGGAAGCCGCCGGGGGGCAGAAAAAGTGGTGGTGTGAGTGGTAGTAGTAGTGGTTGTAGCAACAACACAACCATCATCTGAGACTGGGCTCGGATAACGCAGCGCTGCGCTTGCCAAAGTCTGGTCGAGATGAGGGTTGATGGATGCTTTTGCGATAAGATGGGTGCTCGTGCGTTGCCCTCCCATATGAGCAAGCACGGCGGTGTTTGCACACGGCGAAAGGCACAAGACTGCTGCTGCTTCTTGAGCAGAGCCTTGTTGTAGCATTTGCTTGTGCGGATGATGAGAGAACGCGCTTGCCTCGGTGAAGAGAAGAGGCGCCTCTGATCTGGGACGCTGGACGAGGCTCGGGTTTATTTTACTATGACCGGCCGAGCAGTCGTCTGGCTGCATGATTCCTGTAACGATAATTGACGGGTGGTTTCCTGTAGGCGGTGGTTTAAAGGACGGCGGGCGTTGCTTCCTGCAGTGTGTCTCGTAGATATCTGATTGCGCGTAATAGAGACTCGGTTTCTTGCTACTTGACGGATGTTAGCGCTGGTCAGTGACGGGGTGGCGGCGATGTCCTGAGAGGCGAACATGGCTTATGTCGCTGCGCAAGTGGCACATACCTTAGATCAGTAACTGCACGCAGCAAATGGGCTCTTTGATGCTGGAAGCAGACCCTGGGGCGAAGCTCGGTAGGCTCTGTCGCCACTGTCTCTTTGTGTTGTAATCGAGTACGATCAATGCGCGCACTTAGGCGACATTGATGCGGACTGCAGACAAGAAGAGGGTTGCGCGGACAGTCGCCATGATGGCCGTATTGAAGAGGATGCGAGTGGTAGAGGGGGAGGGGAGGGCGGCGAAGGGCGGGAGGAGGGATGGGAGCTGCTGGAGTATGGAGGAGAATTGCGCCGTGTCGTGACTGCAGATGCTGACAGATATCAGGAACTTTGCTGGCGGAGACGGCACCTGATTGGCTTCTCGGGGAACATTTCCTTGCTTTCCGTCTAATTCCCGGATATTTGTCATCCGAATCGCCCCAACCAGGCCAGCATTGCCTGACTGTCGGTGATTGCGCATTATCAAGCCTGATGCAGGTGATGCGATGCAGCCTGATTACAGGACTTGCGGAACTGCTGTCCTGACCATCCGTCTACTGCGCTTGTCTGCTGCACACTCTACGATGAAGTATTGCTCAGCTACTGCTCAGCTAGCACAGGTGCTGTTCAGTGTGTAGGTTAGTCTAGTGCTCGATAGCTCAGGTGCTGTTCAGTGTGTAGGTTAGTCTAGTGCTCGATAGCTCAGGTGCTGTTCAGCGTGTAGGTTACTCTATTGCTCAATAGCTCCATTAGCGACGATGCTGCCTACTTTGGCCCCAGCATCTCTGATGGCTGAACCAACTCATCAAACTTGGCTTCATCCCCAAACCCAAGACCCACAAACTCCTCCTTCAGCGTTGTGCCCTTCTTGTGTGCAGTCTTGGCAATCTTGGCTGCATTGTCATACCCAATGTGTGGATTGAGCGCCGTGACCAGCATCAAGGACTCATTCATAATCTGTGCAATCTTCTCGCGATTGGCCACAATACCCACCACGCAGTTCTTTGTGAAGGACCGCGAACCATCTGCAATCAGCCGAATAGACTGGAGCAAGTTCTTGATCATAACAGGCTTGAACACATTCAACTCGAATTGTCCCATAGATCCACCCACGGAAATCGTCGTGTTGTTGCCCATGACTTGTGCACACAACATGGTCATCGCTTCGCATTGGGTCGGATTCACTTTGCCCGGCATAATGGACGAACCTGGCTCATTCTCCGGCAACGACAACTCTCCCAAACCGCATCGAGGACCTGAACCTAGGTATCGAATATCATTTGCAATCTTCATGAGCGAACAAGCAATCGTATTGAGTGCACCAGACGCCTCGACTATCGCATCATGTGCAGCAAGTGCTTCAAACTTGTTGGGTGCAGTCTCAAATGGCAGACCCGTCAATTTCGTTACTTGCTCAGCAATCTTTACATCAAAGCCCTTCTTTGTATTCAGACCAGTGCCCACTGCCGTACCACCTTGCGCAAGACGTGAGAGACGCTTCAATGTGCCCTGGACACGCTCAATACCATACTCGAGTTGTGTCGCATACCCACTAAATTCTTGGCCAAGCGTGAGGGGTGTGGCATCTTGCAGATGTGTACGACCGATCTTAATAATGTCGTCAAACTCTTTTGCCTTGGTGTCAATAGCACCGTGCAACTCTTGCAGGGCAGGCACCAAGTTGTTTGTGATTTCCATGACGGCGGCAATGTGCATCGCGGTCGGGAAGGTGTCGTTTGACGATTGTGACATGTTGACGTGATCGTTCGGGTGCACTGGCTTCTTCGAACCAAGCTCACCACCCAGAATCTCAATAGCACGGTTGGAGATGACTTCATTGGCGTTCATGTTACTCTGTGTGCCAGATCCTGTTTGGAAGACAACCAAAGGGAAGTGATCCAGCAACTTGCCTGAAATCACCTCATCCGCAGCTTCTTGAATAGCCCCACCAATCTTAGGGTCCAGGCCATACTCCATGTTGACGGTCGCTGCTGCCTTTTTTAAAATACCAAAGGCCTTGATGAGCGGTGGAGGGAGTCGTTCCGTGTCACCGCCAATGTCAAAGTTCATGAGTGACCTTTGGGTCTGCGCACCATAGTACCTGTCGCTAGGAACTTGCAGCGGTCCAAATGTATCACCTAGGCTAGTTAGAGTCCCCTACTTGTCGTCATATATGGTGCAACATACTCTCTTGCCTATAACTCATGATGCAGGCAGTGGCAGAAAAAGCACGTGCGGGTCTCTGCAGCGAGCGGACGAGAGGCCGTGTGTGGGCTAGTCTCAAACAGGTCCTGAGCATGTGGATGTACCCGTCTCTTATGTCGTTTTGTTGGCGAGGTCAGATGATGAAAGGGCCGCGAGCGTGGAGCAGACCGGCGAAAGTTTCCGAGCAGCAACGGCAACGCCCAACGCTACAATCAAGGGCTCGCTGAGCATCAGGCTGTCTAGCTGCTGAAGTGATTGTATAGACTGCTGGAATGCCTGCTGCAGTCGCCAAGTATCAAAAGCTGAATAAGCTCGGCGAGGGTACCTATGCCGTCGTCTGGGCAGGCAAGGAGCTCGCCACCGGCAGGCAAATCGCCATCAAGAAGATCAAAGTCGGCCAGTTCAAGGAAGGCCTTGATATGTCTGCCATCCGAGAAGTAAAGTTCTTGCGTGAAGTCAAGCATGAAAATGTTATTGAGCTCATTGACATCTATTCCAACAAGCAGAATCTCAACCTCATCCTCGAGTACTTGGAGGCAGACCTCGAGCATCTCATCAAGGATCGCAGTATCCTCTTTTCTACTGGTGATGTCAAGAGTTGGATGCTTATGACGTTGCGAGGCCTACATCATCTTCACGCTCGCTTCATCCTGCATCGAGATCTCAAGCCAAACAATCTGCTTCTCTCCACCACTGGAGTCCTCAAACTAGCTGATTTTGGTTTGGCAAAAGACTTTGGTGCTGCCTTTGTCAACATGTCACCCAACGTAGTCACTCGCTGGTACAGAGCACCTGAACTCTTTCTTGGCGCAAAGCAGTATGGTCCCGGCATAGACATGTGGGCAGTCGGCTGCATCTTTGCCGAGCTCCTCCTGAGAAATCCTTACATGCCCGGTGAAAACGATATGGGACAGCTTGACCTCATCTTCAAAGCACTCGGTACACCATCAAAGCAAGACTGGCCAGACGTTATCCATCTACCGCAATACGTCGAGTTTAAGAAACACGAGAAACCCGATCCACGACAACTCTTCACAGCTGCTTCAGAACAAGAGATTGACTTGATGCAGCAAATGCTCACGCTGGATCCACTCAAGCGTCCAACGACTACAGAGGCTTTGCGGCATCCCTACTTCAAAGCCCTACCGAGACCAACACCGCCAGAGCAATTACCAAAACGCGGTGGAGGCCTCGAAAAGGTCTCCGCAGATCTCAAGCGCAAACCAGGAAATCTCGACACGCCAGACCGCTCAGACGGAATAAGCAAAGTGGCACGAAAGCTATTCTAATGAATCGTCAACCGCCAACGAGTCTTCAATGCACCGTCAGATACCTTTGCTGTGAGCAAATCAACACCAAAGCCGCGCGCTTCAAGATCTTGCTGGGCCCAAGCGGCTGCCACTTTCCAAAGGCTACTTGGAATTTCTTCAGGCGACGTTCCAATCGCCATCTTCCACCACTTGCGACTCCGCACACTCTCAAAATCGACAAAAAGCTGGCCATTCAATCGCTTGAGCTCATTGATATCGCGTTCGATACAGCGCACAAGTGCAGCGCCCATACGTCGCATCAAGGCGAACCGTGCGAGCTCAACTGCGCGTGATCGTGGCGATGCCGCTTTGGTCGAGGTATGGCATTGATCAAGCTGTTTTGCAATTTGCTGTGCCGCAAATTGATGTGCAGGATCAAGCAGACCTTGTTGACTCTTCTGCACATCTTCAGCACCAATGTAACTCTCTAGCGACGAATTGATCGACTCGTCATCTTCAAGTCCTTTGTCTTTGCCTGAAGTCTGACTTGTTTGCATCTTGTCCTTGTGGGTCATCTTGTGCAGGCTACGATCGCAGCCTTGCAAGAGTGCATGCTTGGTTTCGCGCAGCAAATGACGACCTACATCTCCAACTCCTCGCACGGCCGCTGCGCCGGCCTTCACTTGACCACGAAAGACTTGGCAGTAGGTGATTGACTGCGTCATTGGTCTTCCCTCTGGCAAGATGTTGGAGCCTGCTTGCGACATGATCTTGGTTGTACGTCGATGCCAAGCAAAGTTGTTGGGTATCTCGAAAAGCACTGTCAAGCACGGTTCTCCTAACTGTAGTCATGCGCACTGACGACAACTGCAGGCGTCTCTGATTGTGTTTCAGAAAGGCACCCTGTTTGCCTTGACTCAGCAAACAGGCGAATGTCACAGCTTATCGCTTCCTCCGTTGAGTTTGTAATCGCTCTATGCTTTCTTGGTCTTTTTCAAAAGCGTGGCAAGTTTGTTCACCACGAGCGAAGCTCTGCAGACTTGCGCTATGTCAATCAGCAAAGACTCCACTTGGTGCATCCAGTTTGTGTCAGAACAGAGCTTAAGGCGATCAATGAAAACCGTTTGAACTGCGAGGCTACATGGGTACAAAAAACCTAAGACTTGAAATTGCAAACCGAAATTGGTAAAATTCGTTTGCCCCTGGATATTGCATAGTTGAGACCGTTGACAACCCTAATGTAAGCACGTATCAAGGATCTATGATACTACTGCCTGTGACGGGTTAGGCACTTGCATTTGTATTTGGTTTGGGAATTTCGCGAATCCTGAATGGTCACCGTGCGAGAGTCAGCTGCGAAAGTGCCAAACACCGCCAACTCAAACTCCTGAGCGCGCGCCGCGCCCGGCAAAGAGAACGCTCAACAAGACCCCTGCTTCTGCTTCAGCGCAGATGCACACACAGGCGATGTTTTCCCAGCCGCAGCAACATTGCAAGTCAGTCGGACAACCTCACTAGCTCCCCTCTCGCGCTTTACACACTGCAAGACGCGATCTCCCCTCTATAATCAGGCGCCTTACTCTGCCTGGCATGCACATTCCGGCATCTTCATGTGGCGGCAAAGGAGTTGCGTCCATCAACGCTCTGAGCGCAGCTGATGTTGGACCCTTGCCAGATCTGGACAGCATCGCAACCTTGGATCAGGCCGATAACGCTTCCAGAGAAAATACGCTTCAAGTATACCGCGCAAGACGACCGGCAAAGACTAGAAGGACCTACGCACCTTTTCAGAAAGAATTCAAAGCATTCTGTGACGAGCGCTATGCTGCCGAAATTGATGATCAAAAGCGACACCTCGTCACGTCAAGCAAGCTTCATGCGTGGTTGAATATGAATGTGCTCGTGCGAGCAGGTAAGAATGGCAAGAGGCTCAAGGACGGCACCAGACCCCCTCTAAGCGCAAAAGCTGTAGCTATGGCAAAAACTGCCGTAGTCGATCTCTGGAAAGAGCAAGTGGAACTTTCAGGTAGCACCGAGCCGCATCCTGCCCCATCAAATGGGTCGGTCTCGCAATTGCTGAGCATGCGAGCTACGGCTCAATCACAGCATCGAAGAGACACATTTGAGGACCGCGGAAGCGGCACTGCCGATGGCCTAAGCTTGTCAGAATTACTAGCTTGCAACTTACACCTTTTGCGCGGAACAACGGAAGCGGATCCCAAGCCCTTGCGCGATAGATTGGCCTTCAATTTATGCTGGGCCATGAGTATTCGGGGTGACAATGCCAGGTCAGCTGAACTTTGCGATTTCGCATGACAGGAACTGCCTAACATTAACGAGCATGAGCCAATACCGTGCATGACCATGGTCATGGATGCCGGTAAGATGAACCAGCAAGGTACAAAGCAGCTCATGGGAGCTCTACGAAACAAAGACTGGCATCTTTGCCTCTTCAACTCTCTTGCTGCCTACTTATTCTCCCGATACCACATGCGAGGCGAACCTAGTCCCGATTTGGCAGATCGTACTGATTGGTATAATATCAAACTGCTTCTTTCGCGAGAAACCAGTAAAGCTGAAAAGCGGAAAGAGCCTATGGCATATGCTACGCACAGGGATATGGTGCGCGGTGTTCTCGATGCGTGTGGCTATATAGACAAAACCGTTACTCACATCGGACGGAAAGCTGGCGTTCAACATGCCGAATTGAGTGGTGTATCAGAACTTGCGATGAGGCGAGCTGGTGGTTGGTCGAACGGTTCGATGGAGCAGAGTTATCTGAGGAAGTTACCTATGGAGTTCATTAAGGTCTTGGCAGGATTCCAGGCCTCCGGCGATGTCTACTATTTGAGTCGTGCTCAACTCCCTCCTCCGGATGAATTAACGGGTCAGATATTTCCATGGCTGGAGAACTTTGGATCTGGCGAAGGCCAGCGGGCCTGGGATTGTAATGCAAGCAAATCATTTTCCTTGTTGCTCCGATACCTTCGCATCGTGTTGCTTCAGGATATGGTTCTGGTCTTTGCAGAATACCCACAACATCCCTTCAAGGATGTTGCCCCCTTCAATACGCCCAGCTTCCAGCTATGGTCGGATACGCTTAAGGCGAAGATGGCTACTAATGTCGATCGTCCGAGTGATATGATGAATCGCCTGGCTCCTGCGTTGGCGGACGAGTTGCGTATTTATTCCCAAAGCGTGAAGCAGCTCGATATCAGTGTGAGGCAGCTTGTGAAGCAGAACCATCTCAATTTGACTGAACGATTGACAACCTTGGAGGGGTCCCTCGCAGCTCTGGCAAATGATGTGAGGAGAATCGAAGATCAATCGCTTCAGCAGCAGCAACAGCAGCAACAGCAGCAACAGCAGCAACAGCAGTATGCTCGTTCAATACTGCACGCCGTGAGCCATGCTTTGTCAGACCAAGTGCCAGTGTGGTCGTCGAATCTGTTGAGTCCGACGACGATGCAATCAGCGGGAGCAACAGCCAATGGATCGATTGCTGATGCAACGTCTGAACCAGAGATCTTCAACGGCCCAAATAGTGCCTCCGGCCACCCAGGGTCTTCCACGATCGATGCTGCGGTAGACCCTCACCCAGCAACAGGAGTACGGAAGCGCAAGAGGGACGCTGCAACGACAGAAGCTGATCAATTGGCGGACGGATTGCCAAAGATGAGTAGACAAGTGCGCACAGTGACTGACGCTTGGAATGAATGGCACTTCGGTCTGAGTGGTTGTCTGTCTGTGCGCGCCCTAGACACTGCTCATGGCTCTCGATGGAGACCTTCTAAAGGAGGTCATAAAAAGTTTTACTTCGACAGATTCGCACTGATACGGGCTATCAAGGTAATGGCTAGCAAGCGAGGCGTCCCGGAGACTGAAGCTGTAAGACTGGCTGAAATTGAGCGGGGTAGCCTGTCGCTCAACAAGTATCGAATTGCGCTGTGTGCTGCTCAGCGCGACCAAACGGATGCCGCTGCTACCCACGCTCAACAAGCTGTAGACCAGTGCCAATAGGAGCAGTTGTTGTTGTGGACCCTTTCTTTTTTCCTACAATCTTGCCTCATTGAACAAGGCTGCCAGGTGCTGCTTTGTATCTAGGTCTCGCGCGTACACTTACTTCCCTGATGATTACTAGTGCGAGTACGGCAGGCATCTACCTAGCTTAAAAATTGTAAGCCAATAAAGAGTGCATAGCAAGAGTCGCAAGCAGCATGAAAAGTGCTATTGCCGTACGGACTTGGAACATGGGGTTTGTCTATGCTTACGCATCTACAGTAGCTAGCTCTTTAGAGCAGTTTCAAACAGTGCTTGTGAGCTTGAGCGTGCATGCCGAGCTTATGCTCTGAATGTGTGATGCGCTTTCATTGCTCTGAGTATACGGTGATTGCGGTGAGGCGGCCCGGGTTCGTCGCGGGGTTCAAGCGCGGCTGCTTGTGTGATGCGCTGCTGTTGGGCGGGTGGGCCGACATAGAATTATATACAACTCATGTCTGGTCAGCTGCCTTTTAATGGAGGTGCGGCGCGTGTTTGAACCGTCATTTAGAAGATGCGCAACCAACATTAGGTGCGTAGCGCGCATTGAAACCGTCTTTTAGAAGGTAACCTGAGTGTCCCTCTGTGGTGGGTTAGAACTTTCCGGTGGCTCGGCCACTCAAAATCTCAGCCAATGATGACACAAGAGCTACATGAAAACGAGTAATTGAATGGATCATCTATGAGAAGTGGCAATGCAGATGATAAGGGAGGTGTATAAATATTGAACGACGAGTGACCTCAAACTCAGAAGGCTTGCTAAAGTAGCAAAGGTTCTTTACTTGCCGCCGTGGATCATCTTCTTCTCTATCCAAGAAGACACCCTCTCAAGTCCACGCTCATACATGGCGGGCTCCTTGCACAACTTTCTGCCTAGTGGCCAATCATGCACACCTGCAGCTTCCTGGTACATCTCACAATCCTTGAATGACTTTTCATTCTCGTTGTACCATGACTCAATTGCTGTTTTGAGCTTCTCTGAGCCACCGTAGACAATGAGTGTTGCCGGCAACGTAGCAACCTCTTCTGGTCGTCGCAGGAAAGGGTTGAGTCCCTTGTGCCTAAATGCATCTACGTATGAGATGTTAGGGCCCATGTAGGCTTTGATGCCTTCCACAGCAAAATTGTCCGTCACGTAATCCGTCTTGCCGTATACGTAGTACGAATCATCCTCCTTGATGTCGATAGGAACAGGACTCTTGATGGCGCCTGATTGATGGAGAGAAATGACTGGGAATCCCCAAGGAGAAAAGAGAACTGCACCACCGAATGAAGCAGCGTCGTGGTGCTCATACATCGTCTGGAGAGCCAAATTGCCACCTGCCGAATCACCAGAGATGAAGATGCGCAATGGATTGACTTTGCATCGACGCACAAGATAGTCAATAGCAGCAAGACACTCTGTATGCTGTGTGGGGAAGTGTGCATCAGGTGCCAAGGTATAATCGACCAAGAAGATGCGCAAGTCTTTGTTGAACTTGCGTTTGTGGTGCTGCGTCAAGTCGCAACACCATTCAGACCACATTTTGGTGTGTCCAACAGTGAAAGCACCACCGTGGATGTAAAGCATGATTGGCCCGTCACCAGCTGTAATCTGTGCCTCAGTCATGTGTTGCACACCAGGTCCCCACCACGTGCCCTTTGTCGTGCCGGCTGTGATGCGCTTTGCCAAGGAGCGACGCTTGATGTGGTTTTGAGCTACAAGACTAATGATGAAGCGTGCCCAGGAAGGCTTGAGGTCAAGGATCTTCTTCTGGGTCTCAATGTACTTTTCGTACGAGTCGCCAGCCGTCAGATACATGACAAACGTCGAGAAGGCATCTTGAATGAAGTCCAGCATGGTTTCTGACACTCTATTCTGCTGGTTGTCTGTAGATGGATAGAGTCTGGTGGTCGGCTTTGGATGTTTTGTCTCCCCCGCACTTCGACGACGGCGGCCGCGCGACGAGATGGAGAGCCGAGAACAAGTGCAACCAGACAGCAGGCAGGTCGAGCCCCAGCATCCATGAGGCAGAGTGTGTCTCATTCGCTTCCGTACAGCACTCAGAGTCCCTCACAAATTATCGCAATGCCGGATCAACCACACTATTGGCCGCACTCAGCGCAACGGTCAATTCCTCCTCTGTCGACCTGGATCCTACAGATGCTTTCCTGCGCGATGAATTCGTGCGCATATGACTGTCCATCAACTCATGCGATATCTCACCTTGCTCTTTCGCCTTTTTTGCCTTCCTCAGTGAGCGATACACCCTGTGATACTCCAATTCTGCGCCGTGGGCTAGCCTCAGTGCAATCATAATCTCGTGGCATGTAATGTCTGGCTTAGCATCAAGCAATGGCATGATGCGCATCCTGATCCACTCAATCGTCACAGGGGCATTGCGTGTATTAGATATCTCTACCGGTCCACAACGAGAGCTGTGCGGCATATGTGTCGCAATCCTGAAACTCCCTTCCTCCGGATTCTTACACGCTGCGCGTAAACGCCATGGACAACCCTCTGACTCGTGCTTGCCACACTTCCAGCCCATGTGTGTCTTGTTGGAATCAGTCAATTTGTATTGGAAGCGAGCGCGAATTGCCCAAGAGGAGAGCGCATCAAGCAGGAGTTTCTTATTGGCAAAGCGTGTCCGTGTAGATAGTTCATCAGGTATAGGACCAAGCAGTGATTCGCCTTCATTATCAAGGCTATTATCATGCACAGGAGAGCTTGCATCGTCCTGTGCCGACCCGATCTGCTGTATTTGTTCTGTGTCTGAGGATGCCGCTATTTTCTGGCGCTTCGCAGGGGGTGGCATCTTGGCAGCAGCAGTCAGTCTATAGACTGCAGGAGCAGGAGCAAAAGAGCAGGAGCAGCAGCTGAAGCAGAGTAGAAAGGCTATCGACGAGTAGACTGGGTAGAGAGAGCCGAGTGCTCGTGCTGCAACGCTCGTTGCCTAACCCAAGCAAGACAACGAGGAAGGACAAGGACGACCAGCTCTGGCTCTGCTCTGTAGCTACTTCTAGTTGCCCTGCTACCGGAAAGAGAGACAGATTCAGCAGACGCAGGTCAGCATGGCGCACACAGCACAACAGCTCATCACTCCCTTCCCCGTCATCGATACAGATCCACACTTCTTTCGTGTCATCCGCTATACACGCGCCTCCGACTGGCTCTATGCAGCAGGTCTCGCAGCAGGCTTCCCAGGTGCTATGACCTTTTGGGAGAGACAAGAGCGTAGTACACCTAAAGCCTCCTGGCCAAGCGTCCTGCGCATGTCCTGGTCAATCGGCGCTGTTGGTGGTTTCTTACTCGCCTATAGTCGCAGCAGTCAGCGATTCTGGGGATGGTCGGAGAATGAACGGGAACAAGCGAAAGATATGGAGGAGATGAAGGGACGTGTAGCGGCTGGATTGAAGCCGTATGGTGAGAGTGAGCTCAGCCCGTACATGCAGGGTGTAGCGGCGCGAAATTCGACATTTTCAGGCCTCTTCGTGGGCTTGTTGCCTTGGTACGTTATATGAAAGTATCAAAGGAAAGCGAGGCTAACTTTCAGGTTCAATATGGTCAATCATGAGCACCACGGCGTTGATGCATCAAAATACGGCGAAGTCAAGAAGTAGATTTGACACTTCAGATTCAAGAGTGATTCAATCTTCCAATGTCTTTTCTGAAATCTCAAGTGACTAGTTGACTGACTAACTACTGTCTTCTTGCTTGATGCAAGGCCACTGATGATTTTGTGTTGTACTTCTATGTCACACCTGCACATACATCTTGTCCTAGGCTTTGGTTGGTCGCGACCGTGCTCTATATGCCTTGAGCTGGTTTACGAGCAATAAGCCTTGCCACATTTTCAGTAGACAATTGCGCCAGACTTGCTTGAGAACTGCGTAGATAGAATCTTGACAATATCCTCGACAATATCCTCAACTCTTTAAACCAAATTTGAATATACACCACACAGCTTGAAATCAACGCTATAGCTGCTCCTCTGTCATCTGCTCTTGCATGAGCAAACACACTCGCTCGCATCTCAAACAGCTCCATAAAGACCCTCTTCCAGTCGTCAATGTCATCCCTCTGCCGCCCATTACACCTCATAACCCGCTCTCAGTCTTGATCTGTCTCTGGCACTATCTCGCTGATTGTCCGCCGCAAGCCGGTCGGCTCATTGGCAAGCTAGATCGAGCGACACGTTCAGTATGGTTACTCGACCGACCTAGTGCGCAAAGGGCCTGGTATGCTGGCTTCTTTGGCAAGGGCACCTTTTCTCGCTCTGACCCAACGTGGCATATTCGTACTCAACGTCAACTGGGGATCCTCGGACCGGATGAACGGCTTGTCTCTGAGGAAATTACAGCCAGACGACGCATTGCAAGACAAGCTATGAAGACTGAGCGTGCAAGAGTTGAACGAGAAGCGAGAGAACAAATTCTTAGAGAAGAAGGCGGCTTAGGACCGCTTGACAGTGTGAACACGCTGGACGACGCTGTTTTCCAAGAGCCAATACAACTTAGTTTGGCTTGCCCGGTTCCAGATGAGCCTACAGTGGTATCTATACCCGACTTAGAGCATCTACAGCTCACCCTCTCCGAAGCACTTTTTCTTTCAGTGGCTTTGGACACCCTAGACATACAAGACAATGAAACACACGAACTCATTGATAAGGCATCTCTCTTGCCACTTCTTATCCAAGCGGCGCTCCCAGGCCAATCACAACTCAATCAAGTTCCAGCCAACGAGCCATTCCTACTGCGCTACGCAGCATACCACCACTATCGCGCCCACGGCTGGACTGTCAAACCAGGCATCAAGTTTGGTGTTGATTGGATCTTGTATGATCGTGGGCCCGTCTTTTCGCATGCAGATTACAGTATCATCGTGTTACCCGATCCAATATTCATGGAGGTACAAGAAGAGGCGCGGCCGTGGTGGTGGCTGCATGCCGTGAATCGGGTGAATGCACAAGTCAAGAAGACAGTTATCTTGTGTTATATATCCTTCGATGCGAGAAGACCTGTCAGGCTTGATCAGGGATTGAAAAGGATACTTCAGCGGTATACAATTCGCGAGGTGAGTATCAAACGATGGAATGCAGGCAAAAATAGATAACAGTCATGATTGATAGCGTGCTAGCTGAAGACTAGCCAAGGAAGTTGACGACGGCAAAGTGTAGAACAACACTAGCAAAGATAAAATCTCCAAATGCTCTGGAATAGTTAGCAGGTATGCAGCATAAGTAGGTAGCTTACCGTTCTGGTGAGACCTGAGGGAAGGCAGATTTATTGGCAGTATTCGTCTGACTCCTCAAACCAGCGCAGAGGACGAACTGGCCAACTGTAGCGATGAAGCCAGCAAGAAAGGCGTTGAATGGGTAATTGCCCACAACCAAGCAGTACATGAATTGCAAGACACCTGTAGCAACGAGGAATGCCATAAACATGTCAATGAGCTTGAGCTGCTGCGGAGTACTTTTCAGATAAGAGGACCAGAGATCATTGGCAATCTGAACATAGTAGTTGCTCGCTGGCCGCTTCCTCTGCAGCTGGCTGCTGGCCATTACTGAGTTATCGTCCTTCTTTGGTGTCGCTAAGTGCACATTCTTTTTCGGCGCCATTTGTACACGATACTTCTATGCCGCACTCGACAGGCCGCCTTGTATCTGTTGAATTGGAGCAGGTCAAGTTGTCGTGGGTGGTTGTCGCGTTGAATTTGACAGCAAAGCGAAATGCGAAAGCGCGACACCAACAAGCAGCAACGAGGGACTTGGGCTTCTACATATCTTGTTATGGCATTGGCATCAATCATTGCTGCTTTTCTTCAAAAAGACATGCCTTCTATTGCTCGAAGCAGGCCTGTCCCAACAGGGGATGCTAGAACAGCCACAGGTCATGGATGATAAATGAGCAAAAGCTCCGTATCAGCTGAAAGTAAGGTATCGTAGCAGGGCCTGTAATCTTCCATCGAAACAACATCTTGAGCGTGACAGAACAGAAACCGACCCATTGCGATGGCCAAGGCCATCATCTGAGGCAAAACACTCATGCGGCACTCTCCTCTCAACAATCCGTGCATACTTCCTTCGTCTCATTACCTCCTTCCTTTGTCACATCCCGTGAGCTCTCCGCTGTCGGCTTGCCCTTGACTGGCTTGTCTGAATGCCCCAGGTCCTGTTCCGGATTGATAATATTGCGAACGAGTTGCTTTAGCTGCTTCGCTTCCGGGAAGCCACCTTCGTCCTTGCGATTCCATATACAAGACTCCTTTCCGTTGTGCGTAACGGTCACGACAAAGCGACCGCCACTCGCTGGAATGAGGGCAACTTCACCAATCACATCTTGGAAAGTTGTCAACAGCTCCTGCGCAAACCTGGAGTGAAAACGCGCATTAGCAATATAGCTTGAGTCTCGTCAGAGCCTCACCATGCCGCTCTGAGCATCCATCTACACTGCGTGCAATACTCGATCGCGATTCTTGGTTTCGTCATTGTCTTGTGTCGCGGTTCAAAGATTTCGCTATGAGCAATTTTGCACATTGACCAAACCAACGAGCTTGAGCATTACTCTGGCCGTCATGCGTGCTGCTCGTGTCAAGCTGATTGCTATGATGCCCTTTCTCTATCCTCATACCTGGAGATGCTGCTATAGTGCACAAGCTACAAAAGGTCACCATGTCGAGTCTTCTAGTATTCCCATGCCCGCCGTTAGCAAAGAGATGGAGGCCGTTATTGCTGAACGGCAAGCTCAGAAGCTTCCCATAAAGCGGCAAACACCTGCTCGCTCTACGCACGAGGGGACTATGACATTGGGAGAGCGTGAACGCTTCTCAAAGATCTTTGAAACGATTCTATCCACTAAAGCTTCGCCATCATTACCCAAGGATGAGACTACCTTTTCATTCCATCCTGATCCCGTCAAACAGGTCTCTGAACGATCTGCTACCAATAGCCATGTTGAAGCATCCGAACAAGCTGCCAGAGAACACCTCAAGGCATACCCGCCAGTGTTGAGACAGGAAGCAGAACAAGCAATGACCAATTTGAAGCAACGCAAGCTAGCACGACAACGACAGCTCAAGTCGAGTGCTCTCCGGTCTGCACCTCTATACAAAGCACTCAAGGAGCAACTTCTGGAGTGTACAGACTCTATCCTGCTTGAAGACTTTGTCCACGAGCACATCTTTGGACCACTCCGACGCAACGAGATTGACTTGGCAGACAAAGCGAAACGCAAGTCATCCATGGCATTTTGTAATGCCTATCCATTGATCCTTGCCGATGCCATGAGAATTTATAGGCTCTCCTACAATGATCCTGCGGCTGCGATCGACTTGTTTGATCGTGTCAAGGCACATGGCATCACAAGCATCGTTATTGGCGCAAATACTCTCGTTTACAATGAAGTTCTGGCTGCTCGCTGGGAAGGCTGGCGTGATATTGAATCTCTCCTCATGACCTTGGAAGAGATGGAACAGAATGGAGTCCGTTGGGATGACGGGACGGCCAATATCTTGAAGAAGGTCAGCCATGACATTTTGACAGAAACACGCGCAACGGGTGGTGCTGGTTTATATTGGCAGAGTGAGGATCCAGTCAAGCTCGAGTCCTTCAACAAGATTCGATCGAGTATCGTGTTGGAAAATACGGAGAGGACTATTGAGAAGCTTAGGGAGGTAAAAATTGAAGAGTAGATTTCGACACGTAGACACCATAATCCACATCTCTCTGCCATGTCTAAATTGATTCGTCATACTCGTCTACATTCTCCTTGCTCGTATCAAGCTGCTGCTCTTGTGCAAGAATCGCTTGTACGGTCTTACCTGGACAAGAAAGCTACAGGCTCGCTTGAGGCGACGGTCAACATCTTGACCATGGAGATGCTGCCCGTCTACACCACTGGCCGTCGAGAGCGTGGTCTCATGTCACCTGAGAAACTTGCTAGCCTCAAGCTACCACATGCAGGGACCAGCATAGTCCCTACTGTGGTTGAGGCTCTGCGTGGCGGCCAGACCACGGCGCATACACCTGGCCAGCTTGTCGCCTATCCGATTTTCGATCTCAAAGCATATGGTCTCTCCCCGCGATGCTATGTACATCTCCTGGAGTCTAGCATCATCCAAACTCTTGCTCAGTACAGTATACAAGCGAAACGGACAAGCAATACCGGCGTCTGGGTTTCAGAGCAAGCCAAGATTGCAGCAATTGGTATTCATCTACGTCGCAATATTACAAGTCATGGTATTGCCCTCAACGTTTGCAATGATCTGTCTTGGTTCTCTCGTATTGTGGCCTGTGGACTGGCAGACAAGCAGACGACCAGTATGGAAGAACAAGGTGTGACCAATGTTACCGTTCAAGATGTGGCAACGATGTGGATTCAGCAGATGGCTCAACTGCTTAAGATTGATACTGCAATGATTGAAACTACAGAAGTTTCTCCCTAGGCCTTCTTGTTTTCGTGGTCGGCGTGCTTCGACAACACCAAAGAACCCACAAAGTGCCCAGCAAGACAACGCCAAGCGTGCCGAAGGTCACACTGCTCAGGCTACCTGCATCAGCAACTGCAATTTGTGCCTGGAAATGACCCGCTCCCACATCATGGTAGAACCGGAATTGGTGTGAGTCACCAAGCAAGGTAGTTAGCAATGTCGTCGTGTCAAAAGGATTGTCGCGAAACACTGCATCGGGCTGTGGACACCTGCTAAAAACTTTTGGTGCTGGTAGTGACACCGTTTGGTTGTGACCGTTTTGGTTTGGCGACAGATAGCGCGCATGTATGGGCACTTCTACCTCTAGAGGGCTAGATAACGGTACATCAGCCATAGCAAGAGAACCCCAGCCAAAGGTCTTCCACGCAGGCGCTTCTAGATCAATCTCACCATAGATGTGCCACATATCTGGCATATTTGCCTGAAGCTCAAAGGCATCGAAGAAGTAGGCTTTAGGGAGCTGATAAAGGGCATGAAGGGAACAACCTTGCTGTTCGAGCTGCGATATATGCTCTTGAAGAGGTTGCGAGTTGAGAAACTCAGTCTTGAGTGTTAGATGTGAGCCAGCTCCATTTAGCGAAGAGCGATAGCGGATAGAGGTACGGCCATAGGGCTGGACTCGTTGGTCAAAGAAGATTGTGAATGGTGTCAAGTCCTTCGTATCGGTCGCTCCTTGCTGTGACTTGAGGAATGCAGAGAGACCTCGAAACTCAGAGTCTGGCAAATCGCGTCTTTGACGCTGAACAATGCCCAGCTCTGGCCGAACTTGAGCGTTGGACTCTAGGTGTCTTGCCACGACTGTCTCATCTGTTGCGGCAACAGACTTTATTGTGCGAACTGTGATGTATTGCTCGTCACAGTTCATTTCCATCTGTACAAAGGTGGCTGTTTCAATCAGTGTCTGCATGTCGGGAAAGTTCGTCGATAGGTAGGAGTGAAATGGCGCAAGTTTTGCCGTTGCGTTGAAGAAAAGCTCTACGCCTTTGACTGAAAAGAAGGCTTTCTTGCCGTCTGAAGTCTCAAGCTGCTGCCCTGTCATGAGCTCCAACAGCTTGTATCCCTGAAAGGCAGTCTCTTCGGTGCGTAGAGTCTCATGATGGCGAAGCTGGATAGTCAGGCCATCGAACATGTCAGTATAGAAGAGATCTCCAAGATGTGCATTCTCTGCACGATAGGTGAGCTGTAACGATCGTACTCCTTTGAGTACTTCGAGAATTTGGGGCTCTAGCGGCACACGGAGACGCGCTTCATAGGCGCCTTTGAATTTACGCAGTATGAAAGCATCATCAGAGAAGGCCCAGTATTCGGACAGATCTTCGACATCTTGCTTCGTTTGAAAGGTATGTCTCAAAGAAGCTGCCATTCTCAGCAGCGTCTATTGGACCTGCATATAGCTTGGAGTGGTAGTTAGACCAGTTTGTGGATGAGAGTTCGTCCAACGTAGGTGACTAGAGAGCACGCAGTCACAGATTATGCAGGAATACTAGGATGCTATAGATAAGTCTGAGCTCTATTCTTTGTTGAAGACCAATCTGCAACAGTGAGGACGTGCGTACATGCTGCGGAAGTCTATACTGACATGTGCGCAGAAGACCAACACAAAAGCGCTTCAATTCAGCTCATCCACATGGGAATACCAGAGTGACAAGCCTGTTTGTTGTCGAACAGCAAGTACAAAGCAGCCGCAGTCTCAACGGGCTTGCATTTCTTTTCGAAGCAGATAGGCACCTGATGGTGTTACTGGCTTCTTGTAGTAGTCCTCCTCGAGCCTTTCGTCGCCATAGCCCAACTTCTTATACCACACTCTTGCCTCTTCGTTGTCTTCTTTGACGTGCAGTGACACCTCCTTGCCTTTAGCTTCCCTGACGGCATCCTCTATGTAGCGCAGCATCTTCTCGCCAAGTCCACAACGGCGGTACGGCGCAAGAACACCAAGTGTTTGTATGTAGAAGCGTGCGCCGTTCTTTTCTGGTGTGATGCGTACTGAGAAACAGCCAACAGGTATATCGTTGAAGTAGGCGAGCTTAGATAGCGTCAGGACTGGATTGAGGGCATCTTTGTAGAAGGAAGGCGCGAACTCTTGAGGAAAGATGACCTGGTGTAGCTTTTTGAAGGTGCCAATGTGGTTGTGTGTCAGGTCATCGACTTCAAGCCGCCGTGGAGCTGTCATCGCGGAAGATGAAGTCGAGCCTGGCCTTCTTCACTAACTCTTGGTCGCTGGATGGGGCTGTCGTACCTTGCGCGTTCGTTTTGTCAACTTCAGTCGACGCGTCTAAACATCAAAAAGCTCGGCAATGGAATACATACTGCTCGAGACATGGGCCTATTGACCATCATCCGCAAGCAAAAGCTGAGAGACAATGCGCTACGTATTCTCATTCTTGGTCTAGACAATGCTGGCAAGACTACACTACTCACATCGCTTCTTGGAGAAGACATCTCTCAAATCTCGCCTACGCTCGGCTTCTCCATCAAAACTGTTCAATTTGGAGGCTTCAAGCTAGACATCTGGGATGTAGGAGGTCAAAAGACTTTGCGCTCCTACTGGCGAAACTATTTCGAGTCTACAGACGGGCTCATCTGGGTCGTGGACGCGACTGATCACAACCGTATGCAAGATTCGCGTGAAGAGTTGCACGCTCTTCTCACAGAGGAACGATTGCTGGGAGCAGATCTATTGGTCCTCGCGAACAAGACAGACATCCACGGGTGCATGACGAGTGCGCAAATTGAGCAAGTCTTGCTCTTGGGTGACATCCGCGGCCATCGATGGCGGATCTTTGAGGTCAGTGCTTACACTGGCAAGAACGTCAAGGAAGGCTTTGAGTATCTGGTCAGTAATGCCTCTCAGCGAATTTTATGAGAATCCCTATGCTTGTTCATCCATGAATCGCAGCGCGAATCCGTTCGGTATAGGTCAGCAGCACAATAAATGTCCTGCATGTACACACCAACTATAGTGGCACTGTTACTACTGTTACTCAACTGCTGTAGCTGGGTGTGACGGATAAAGGAAAAGCTAACAAAGTTGCCATTGCGTCTGAGATTACATGCAAACGTTGACGGACCAGGACCAAATGCAATGGTGAAGCTGAGAATGGTATGCTTCGAGCTTTTACTCAGAGATTGCTGAACGGCGTGGCTTTGAAATCGCTTGTTGCAGCAAACAGCGACGCCTCCTTGCTGTCGTCTTACTGTTTCGGGTGGCCATTGGGCGCTTGATTGGGCAATTTGCGCTAGAAGCGCAAGCAGCAGAGGTCGTTGGCACGTCAGTGTTTTTTGCGAGCTTTGACATCAGCCTTGAACGGAAATTTGGTTGACAGAAGTATCAGCGCATCACAAGGCCTGCGCAGGTACGTCTTTCTCCATCCATCCCACAGACGCAGTTCTAATGCCAACGAAACAGCGCTCCAATTGACGTTCTACCAGCCGGGTCCAGCTCTCGTCACAGAGCACAACCGACGTACAACTGCCCCATCACGAGACCTCGATTCTCACCTTGCGCCAGAACGTAAGCATCCCGGCTCTTCAGCATTCCTTTGTGCAAATCGACAGGCTAAGCAGCTGCACATTAGTCGCGCTCTGCTTTGAGTGCGGTGATCTGGTTGGTAAGGTGCTTGATTTGCTGGAGTCGCTCGAAAGCTGTTGCATTGGCAATGCGGCTCCATCTGTACTATAAACAGAGATAGTCATTGGCAGATACATACCTGCGTAGGCCTTTTGATGCTAGCACCCTGTCAAGCGAATCCGCGTCCAAAATTTGATGTCAAGGCTCGCCAAGACTACCGATGTGCAGACAACCTCTGAATAAAATCGATAAGAAACGTTTCGATGCTGAGTCTCAGACACATCTAGCTCTTCAAAGAATCAAGAATCAAGAATCACTTACTTTCCCCCAGCCAGGCTTATAGACGGCCGTGATGTACTATTTCGATCACAGATGATTCAAATCGAATCAAGGTGAATCTAGTTATAAAGTTCTACTTCGATCCAATGTAGAGAAAATACAAAATACAATGAACCTTCCGGGCCATAGTTCAATTATTATCATAGAGTTCTCTGACCAAAGATGAAATTGAACGCAAGATTTATGTTATTCTTTCACAATACTCCTGTCAACTCCCTGCCCGTCGATATAGCGTCCTATAAGTGCTTTGCATTCTTGCTTGCATCTCTGTTCACTTGCTATGTCAAGACATGCTCCAGATTGTAGCGCAAGGGATAGCTACATCAAAGGCAGCTGGACAATGGGTAGTAAATCATCGAAAATGTCTTGAAGAAGATCAATTTGCCTTGCTTCTTCCACGGCTGAACGCTCGGAAGAGCTTGCCTCGACGGCTTCACACTGGTCTGTACGATCATTTGGATCTAGTGTGCATTGACATTTTCCATCCGGGCCTGGGTTGTCAAGAGCGCAGCGAGTGTTTTTAAAAATCGTGACTGATCGGCAAAAGTCGTCATTTTGCGTGTCGCAATTACAGTTCTGCTCCTCTGGCAAGGGCTTGAAGCAATCGAGGTTCTTTTCAATGATCACGACGGAGTCGCTTGGTATCTTCCATTGAGTGGTACGCTTTTCGAATAGCTCCAACACTTTACTCGGAGTGCAACGTACAGGTGTGTCCAGTGCAGGGTCAAACCATTTACTTCTTGCTGGCCCGAACTGTTTAGCGCGCCAGACATCGACGATCATAGTACATGCACATGTATCCACAGTACAAGCAGGGTTGGCTGGTGTTTCTATTCTGCTAGCCATGCAAGTTGGTTGAGTAATAGTTATTGCCCTCGACCGGGCGCAAAAATTGGACTGAATACAAGCTTGATAACTTTGTTTTTGCCAAGCTTTACTAGCCATTCTCATATCGTCGATGTAACGTGTCATGGATATTTTGCATTCTTGCTTACATCTCTTTTCTGTAAATGTGACCCGATTTGCTTTCTTCAAGATGTGCACCAGTGTGAATTGCATATGATAGCATTTCTTTCCATTTTTCTCCCATAGATTATTTTGCCAAGTTTCCTTGGGGCGGGATACAACAGGATTCTGTTCAACAGGGTATGGACGCTTCTTTGTAGTAGACGATGAGCCCTCAGTTGTGGCTGAGCTTGATCCTGAAGCCCTCACAGCTGCAGGTGCAGCATCGGGACTCGGATTGCCTTCAGGGCTAGTCAGCACATCAAGAAGCAAGCCAAGCATAGATGCATGTGCCAGGATGGTCCATAGATGCATCTTGTGCCCTCAGAAGGCGATAGTAAGCTCCACTGGATAGTGCTTCAATTGCACGATTTGAAAGCAACATGGATACGTTGCCTTATGTCCTGCTCCTCGCACAGTTTTGCCTCCACTGCACGGGGCATTTCACTGGTCTCCTGGATTGACGGTAAGCAAGGTAACATCATATGGCTCACTACAAACTTGCCAGTGTGGTATCTAGATGCCTTGTCAGGGTCAAGCCTCAGCCATTGCCGTATGTGTAAGTACCGTGCGTATTATCCAATCTTATCGTGCGCAGGAAACATTGATATATAGATCCTTGCGTAGGTCTTGTGATGCCAGCACCTCGTTAATTACATGAATCTGTTTATATAATTCTACTTCGATCCATGGTAGAGAAAATACAAGGTACACTGAACCCTCCGGATCATACATCACTTATATCAATAGAAGGTTCTGACCAAAAACAGGACTGAATGCAAGACCTGTGTTGGTGTTTTCGCAATACTACTGTCAATTCTCTTCCTGTCAGTATAGCGTTCTATAAATGCTCTGCACTTTTGCTTGCATCTCTGCTCTAAACATCTGACTCGACTGACCCTGTTCAAGACGTGCTTGGGATCGTTGCGCAAATGATACCTACCTCAACGGTGGCTGGACCATGGGTTGTAAATCATCGAAAATGTCTTGCAGAAGATCAATTTGCTTTGCTTCTTTCACGGCTGAACGCTCGGAAGAGCTTGCCTCAGCTACTTGACACTGGTCTTTCCGATCGTTTTGATCTAGTGCGCATTGACATTTTGCATCTGGGCCTGGATTGTCAAGAGCGCAGCGAGTGTTTTGAAAAATCGTGACTGATCGGCAAAAGTCGTCACTTTGCGTGTCGCAATTACAGTTCTGCTCCACTGGCAAGGGCTTGAAGCAATCGAGGTCCTTGTCGATGATGACAGCGGAGTCGCGTTGTAGCATCCATTGAGTGGAACGCTTTCCGAATAGCTCCAACACTTTAGGTGGAGAGCAACGTGAAGATGTCTTCGATGCAGGATCAAACCATTTACTTGTTGCTGGGCCATGTTGTTTGATGCGCCAGACATCAACGACCATAGTACAAGTACATGCATCGATTTTGCAAGTCGAGCCCGCTGATGTATCTGTTCCCGTAGCCATGCAAGTTGGTTGAGTGATAGTTATTGCCCTCGATCGGGAACAAAAACTGGATTGAACACAAGCTTCATTACTTTGTTTTTGCCAATTCTTACTAGAAATTCTCATATCGTCGATGTAACGTGTCATAGATGTTTTGCACTCTTGCTTGCATCTCTGCTCTGTTAATGTGACCCAATTCTTTTGGTTCAAGATGCGCATCATTATGAATTGCATATGATAGCATTTCTTTCCATTTTTCTCCCAAATATTTCTTTGCCGAACTGGTTTGGCGCCGGGTACAGCAGGATTCTGTTCAACAGGGTATGGACGCTTCTTTGTAGCAGACGATGAGCCCGTAGTTGTGGCTGAGCTTGATCCTGAAGCCCTCACAGCTGCAGGTGCAGCATTGGGACTCGGATTGCCTTCAGGGCTAGTCAGCACATCAAGAAGCAAGCCAAGCACAGATGCATGTGCCAGGATGGTCCATAGATGCATATTGTGCCCTCAGAAGGCGATAGTAAGCTCAAGGGTCCACTGGATAGTGCTTCAATTGCAAGATTTGAAAGCAACATGGATACATTGCCTTATGTTCTGCTCCTCGCACGGTTCTGCTCCCATTGCACGGGGCATTTCACTGGTCTCCTGGATTGACAGTAAGCAAGGTAACATCATATGTCTCACTCCAATCTTTGCAGTGTGGTGTCAAGATGTCTTGTCAGGATAAAGCTTCAGTCATTGTCGTATGTGTATATATAATGCGTTTTATTCAGTCTTGCCGTGCGCAGTAGCTATGGGGACATCAAGTGATCATTTCGGTTCGGCGGGTTACCGTTTCGCGGTATTTTCACCTTCCATCTGAAGCTTCATCCGATTAAGAAGCGCGACAGCAGCAATGGATGCCATGACGCCAACCAAAGTCCATCTGCTTGTATCTTCTCATCTACGATGCCGACCAGAGAAGAGATTGTCAACTTTGGAGCAGGTCCAGCGACCTTGCCGACAGCAGTCATGCAACAAGCTGCAAAAGACCTCGTCAATTACGAAGACTCTGGTATGGGTATTGGCGAACTGAGTCATCGTTCATCGACCTGCGCAAACTTGCTGAAACGTATTCAACGTGATCTCACAACACTCTTGTCCATTCCGGACACGCACAGCGTATTGTTCATGCAGGGTGGCGGTACGACGCAGTTTTCAGCGACCGTATACAACATGCTTGCGTATTGGATTGCCAAGGAAGGGAGCGCTGGTGGCCAGCGTGTGTGCGACTACCTCGTGACTGGTTCTTGGTCTGCCAAAGCTGCAAGCGAAGCGAAACGTTTGGGTGCCAACATCAATGTGGTCACAGATTCGCGGACTTTGAGTGATAGTGGGAAAGCATTTGGCGACCTAGCAGCCGCGGAGACTTTTCAGTATACCCCGAAAAACAAAGCTGCCTTTGTGTGGTATTGCGACAACGAGACGATTGACGGCGTTGAGTTCCCTGGTTTGCCTGAAGGTCTTGATCCAGATGTCCCTCTGGTTTGTGATATGTCGTCCAACTTTGCATCAAGGCCAATTGATGTCTCCAAATACGCCGTCATCTATGCTGGTGCTCAAAAGAATGTCGGTCTTGCAGGACTTACTGTGCTGATTGTCAAGAATGAGGTTATGCAGCAACGTGCAGAAGCAGACGCTCAACGCCAGGCTGGTGCGCAAGTGACGCCAATCATGTTGGATTATCAGACGATTTGGAAGAACGACTCGTTGTACAATACGCTGCCCATCTTTACGCTACACGTCACTGGCTTGGTATTTGCGCATTTGCTTGCTGAGGGTGGGATTAGTCATCTCGAACGTGTCAACAGAGAGAAGGCTACACTGCTCTATGGTGTACTAGACGCAGAAGAATCTATTGTTGTGGTTCCGGCCAAACATGTACGAAGCAGGATGAATGTGTGCTTCAAATTCACAGGTGCTGGAGCAGCTGAGCGGGAGTCTGCCTTTCTCAAAGCAGCAGAGGCTCAAGGAATGGTGCAACTCAAAGGACATCGCAGTGTGGGTGGACTGCGTGCTTCGTTGTACAATGCCATTAGTTTGGCGGACACACAAAAACTAGCGAAATGCATCGAGGATGTATGTCGCGCATAGCCAGTA
Organism: Protomyces arabidopsidicola; assembly: GCA_003568695.1. Classification (NCBI taxonomy): domain Eukaryota; kingdom Fungi; phylum Ascomycota; class Taphrinomycetes; order Taphrinales; family Protomycetaceae; genus Protomyces; species Protomyces arabidopsidicola. Next base: position 220,243 of record QXMI01000103.1, read on the forward strand.
CCTCAAAAGTATAGATTGAGAAAATGTGAAGAAAGAGGAGCGCCTACGCTTTACAAATGCTTGGAAGGAGTGTCCAGATTAAACACCATCATGCTTGATGTCAGAATTGGCGTATGCAAGTTCCTCCTCCTCAGTAATTGGTGCAGGCACACCTTCTTCGTCTTGCATATGTTCGTGCTGCCCTGATTCCGCAGCTGCACTTTGATCTTCTTGCTCCTTGAGCGCCGCAATCTCCGAAGCCGTTAGAAACCGACCACTTGCTCCTCTCGGCCTGCGCATGGCATGTTTATGCCGCGACTCGTGCAAGTACGGTTTCGCCTTGAGCGCCTTGATGCTCTCTTCGAGCTTCGCACGCGCTTGTCGACGCTTGAGAATACGATGATACTGCTTTGCATTGACAAAGAGCGGGTCATCCTCTGCTGGGCCCAGGCCCTGGTCATTGTTGTTGTTGTTATGGTCGAGTGTGGGGCTGTTGTCGTCTGTGTGATGAGGTTGCGCGTGAAGTCCCGCTTGTCCCTGTGCTGTCTGGCCTTGATGCTGGTAGTAGGCGTATGTGTCCATACCTTTGCTGATGGTCTGAGGCCGTCTGAGCCTTCTGACCGAGTAAACTGATGGTGTACAAGTGCAAAGAGGCTGTTTTGTGTGTGGTTGTTGCTTCACTTTCGGCTTCAATCTTGACACGACACAGAAACTGACCCGCGACCTACTCTTTCATCTGCTCTCAGTCTAACTGTAATGCGGCTGGGGATCTCAGTCTCAGCGCTTCTTGCAGCGGCAATCGCAGGGCTGACTGCTGTCTCTGCGAAATCAGCAGCAGGAAACAGGCTTGCCGTTATATTGGACGCAGGCACACCGAAAGATGACTACAGCGCTTTCTTTGGCTCTCTGCAGCGTACACCCATCCCTGATACAAAGAGTGGTGACTGACCAGACAGAACGCGGCTTTGATATCCATTATGCCGAGCCAAAGAGTGATTTCAGCTTCTTCCACTTAGAAGAACGCGCATACGACCACGCCATCCTCTTCCCACAAAAGTCAAAAGGCCTGGGGCCTGAGCTGACACCACAAGCACTTTCCCGCTTTGTCGAGGCAGGTGGCAACTTGCTCATTGGTGCTTCTTCCACCATGTCTCCTGCAATACGTGATTTTGCACGCGAATTGGGAATCGAGTTGGCGGATCGTGATAGTCTCATGGTGGACCACTTTAAGGCCGACAAGGAGGCTAAAGATGACAAGCACACGACATTATTGCTTGACGGATTTGTCAAGAGCCCGATCTTGTCGCCTGAGGTGGTGAGTGGTGCTCCCGTCATCTTCAAAGGAGTTGGTCATGCACTAGGCAATAGCCCTCTTTTGCAGCCCATCCTACAGGCAGACTCAACAGCCTACTCGTACGATACAAAGGAGGAGTTTGAGGCTGCAGAAGCACCATGGGTTGCAGGGAAGCAGGCCTATCTCGTGAGTGCGTTACAAGCGCGCAACAACGCACGCGTCGTCGTGGCTGGCAGTATTGGTCTGTTTTCTGATGCTGCCATGACGCGTATCATCGCAGGCAAACAGGCTGGTAATGCCCTGTTTGCGCGTGATGTCACACAATGGGTCTTTCAAGAGAAAGCCGTCATTCGTGCCTTTGGCTTGCGACATGCACTGGCCAATGCAACATTTGAGGACCCGTTGCCGAGCATGTACCGCGTCAAGAACGAAGTGACGTTCGAGATTCAGATGCAGCAATGGAAGGATGATCGATGGGTGCCTTACACAGCCTCGGATGTGCAGCTTGAGCTGATTATGCTGGACCCGTACATCCGTGCCAATCTGGAGGTTGCTGGGACTACGACGGAAGCAACGCGGTACACAAAAACGTTCATGCTACCGGACCATTATGGTGTGTTTCACTTCAAAGTCAACTACAAACGTCCTGGACTCAGCTCTATCGAGGAGCGCCAGCAGGTGACCATAAGGCACTACAGGCACGACGAGTACCCGCGCTTCTTATCTGCTGCATGGCCATACTACGCCTCAACAGCAACGGTGATTGCTGGCTTCTTGGTCTTTTCCGGGCTGTGGCTCTTCAATCAGCCCACTGCCATGCCTGATGCTAAGAAGGCTCAGTAATGCACGCTTTGTCCTCTCATCTGAAGCATCCCTGCTAGCCTTCACTTCATAGACATTTCGCCCTCAAGAGGCTTCTTTGAATGCTTTCATCAGCGGCCACTTCCCGGTCACGTGCGACTTCGAGAAGACGACGGAAAGGGCGCAACAGACATCGACTCTGATCAAGAACAAGACAAACCACAAGCAAGCATGGCCGGAGGACACGGATACAGTACGTTCCTGTGCTTCTTATTACTTGCATGCTAACAATCCCCCAGTGGGCGTCTGGGGCAACTTTGGCGGCCCCAAGCAAAAAGGTATGGCAGAGTATGCTATTTCACCGCTCCGACAGCGCGCCTTTGCCGGTGCTTTGAACGGTGCCATCTTCAATACATTCCGTCGCACCAAGTCGCAGATTCTTTACTTTGCACCACCGTTTGTTGCAGGCTACTTCCTCTACACATGGGCTGGTCAGCGGTACGTTATTTCCTTCTTTTGCTGTCTGCTGCAGCGGCGGGTATGAGACAATGACTAACAAGATAGCAACGAGTACCTCAACTCCAAGGCCGGCCATGCCGAATTTGCAGACCACTGATCGTTCAACAAGCATCATTCGTACTGGTTTCCTTAGTCAAGTCATCCATTACTACTCACGGGATAAGTCTATCTCTATGACGTTGCTGCCTTCATGACCCCAGCGCGTGCATTGACCTGCTGCCTTGCTCCTTTTGTGAATGCCATGGCCGATCGTGTTGCTGCAGGTACTCTCAATTTGGCAGCCAAGACCACAACACCCGTCAACACAGCCAGTGAACCTGCTTGATGCGCCGCTGCAAGGGGTGTTGGGACGAGGTACCAAAGGGTCGTAATGCCAAGTGTTGCTTGCATAGACACAAGACCTGCCATCCATGCTGCACCCGTTGTTGCCGTCTTGGGAAGTCTGCCACGACGTGCACCGAGAATAGCAAGCGCCAACAAGCCCCATCCAGCGGTAAACGTTGTCATTGCCAGTATCCTGTGATCGAGCTGTGCAAGGACTGGGTTCTCAAACATATTATGTACCCAGACTTTGAATTCTGAAGGTGCAGGTTCCGTTGATGTGAAGCCAACACGCGGAGCACCTAGACTAGGCAATGTCCGGTCCTTGAGTTCATTGATGGGTGGAATGTAGCTGTTGCCCATATACGGGAAATCATTGTAGATGAGACCTGCATCCAGGCCAGCAACGAATGCACCTGACAGTGCAGTCAAGTAGGTGAGCGCACCAAAGGCCAACACGGCGCGACGAAAGATGGGTAAGCCTGTCAAGGCCTTCGGTGTAGCCTGGGACAGTGCTGGGTTGCTAGGCGCCAAGAGTGTCAATCCTGTGTGAAGCATACTAAGGTATACCACAAAGGCTGTTCCGAGATGTGTTGCAAGTCGGTATTGAGAGACACGAGGGGTCTTAATGTCCTCGTCCAAGCCAGATCGTACCATCCACCAACCAATAAAACCTTGGAAGCCAATCAACGAAGCGATACCTGCCAACTTCAGCTTGAAGCGTAACGGGTAACGTTTGGTGGCAATCAATGCAAGTGCAGGAACGGCAAAGACGAGACCAATTGTACGACCTAGCTGGCGATGCGACCATTCCATATTGTAGATGAATTTGAATTCGTCCAGCGACAAGTCGGCGTTCAAGATCTTGAATTCAGGAGATTGCCGGTACAAGTCAAACTCTGCCTCCCATTGCGCTTGATTGAGAGGTGGGAGAGATCCAGTAACGGGTTTCCACTCCGTAATAGAAAGTCCAGATTCCGTAAGACGTGTCAAGCCGCCAAGCACGACAATACTATAGACAAGGCCAGCAGTGCCGAGAAGCCAGTAGCCAACTTTGCGTCCAGGCTGTTCAGTCTTGCCATCCTCGACATGAGCTTGCTTCATGAGGGGATAAGCATCCTCTATCCGCTTAAAACCTGCAGGATTTGCATTGGGTGCAACGGATGCTGAAGGATCTAACGCTACAGCAGCATTCAAGCGGGGCGTACAAGGTGAAAAGAAGCGTGCGGGAATGCAAAGAGCTGGCGCGCGAGTAATTGAGCTTTGCGAGAGGCAAGGCGCCCTCGCTACTCTGAAGAAGGACTTCAGCATGCGCGTCTCGATATTTCCTCCAAGTTTAAGGTAAGCAAGCTGGAAGTGAGCTTTCGAGTGTGTCTTGTACCTGCTCAAATGAATCTGCTTACATTTTAGACTTTTTGAGCAGCGACGTTCGGAGGAGCTCACACAAACACTCCTACACCACAGAAGCTGGAGACGAGAGACTGCAGAGGTGCCTAGCGCTCTAGTCTTATATTCTATCTACTTACGATGTCTACAAGTAATACACCCCTTCCAGCTGGCAAGCCATTTGCCAAGCCCAAACCGAAAATGGCACGCGACGTAAGCGCCGCGGGGTCAGACGCTGAATCGCTTGCCAGTGTCGCGTCGGGCATGACGGGCGCAAAGAACGCAGCGCAAAAGGCTGCAAAGGCAACGAGTAAATCTGCCAAGAAGACGACAGACAAGTCAAGCGCCAAGAAGCGGAAAGCGCAAGCTGCTGGATTGGATGATGAAGGGAGTGTTGCTGGCTCTGAGACGGCAGGAGGTGCGCGTAAAGCGCCTCAAAAGACACAAACGAGTGCCGAGGGACCGGTCAAGAAGGAAAGCAAGAAAGCTAAAAAGTCAGAAGCCAAGCCTAAGGGCCCTGTCGATGTCGAAAGGCAGTGTGGTGTACCATTGCCTCAGGGTGGACTGTGCGCACGCAGCTTGACGTGCAAGTCGCATTCGATGGGTAGCAAGCGTGCTGTCGCTGGACGAAGTCAGCCTTACGACATCCTACTGGCACAATACCAAAAAAAGAACCATGCCAAATTATCACTTAGTACGATTGGTCTTTTCTTCTCTGACCAGAGCTAACAATACAGAAGCAGCAGCCGATCAAGCTTTTCAAGACACTGACGAAGGCCACCTGCCAGTGGACTCGGATGAAGAAGTGGCCGCTGTCATGGAAGCCATCGGTCGGTCTACGCAAAAATCAGCGCAGATGAAGGCTCTCATGCCTGTTCGCCGCAGGCATCGTTTCCTCAAGATGCGGGAACTTATGAGCACTGCGCTGCGGCCAGGGCAAAGTGGCAACCTTGCAAGTCATGGCAAGTTTATTCCTTTTCAGTGCTCCTAGATGTTAGCGTTTTCGCCAGACAAGAATCCTGTGCATTGTTGCCTTCAAGGCTCTATACAAACCTCTCTGCAACTGTTTGCTATTCGTTCGGCCGTGTGCTTGTTCTAAACTGGCGACCAAACCCCTTAGTATCGATGAGCAAGATTGATACTATGCCCCTTGTTCGCGGTCTCATTGAATGTTCTGACCCCAAAATGCCGCGTAGGGGTTTTTATATAGGGATTAGTATATAGGGTGAGCTAATATGTTTCTGGATCTTAGCAATATTATGCATATGCAAGGAAGCCTGTCAACTTTACGTGACTCCGTCCTTTGCACCATGAAGAATCAACAACAAAGATGGTCAGAAACTAATGCTACACGGTCTCGAACTATTGGTGCTGTAGGTACTGGAAATCTAAGCGGATATTTTCGTCTCAAGCATACTTTGACACCGCGCACATCGGTTACGGTACTCAAGGAGTGAGATGATTATGATAATGCCATTATTAAGGTCTAACTGTATGCAAGCTGGCCTTAAACATACTACAGTAAGAACAGAATATACTGCGCAGTCCCTGTTTTGTTCTCTCTTCTCTGACAATCTGCCCATTTGTCATTGTAGAAAGACCGACCTGCAATGTCTCGCTCAGGGGCACCTCAAGAGGAGTCTTGCAATGTCGCTTTCAAACCTTTCGCACAAGACGAGAATAATCTTGGCCGTTGACCATTCACGACATCATCACCATGTAGCTCCGATGGGGCGCCTGGCCCATGTCAGTCAAGCTCGCAGCCTGCTTGATTTGGATGGCTCTCTTGCTGGATCGTCCTACTGGAGCGCCCACAAGGTCAACAAATCAGTCCGTCGATCAAAGCAGAAAGCGTAAGTCCACAGAGGGGCAGACGTCAATCGGTGCCGGTACGCATGCAGCTGCAGGCACAGGTGAAGCTCGTCTTGGCGTCAACTACTGGCATCTCACGAACGATAATGAACGTAAATGCTACAGCATGAATATCTCTATTAAATCAGTCATTACACTTCGTGATGAAACGAATTGTGGAAGGACAGAAGAGCCCAATTCACGGGTGGCCCTTTGCCAAGATCAGTGTAAGCGTTTCGCGGAACATTATAAAGAAGCATATTTTGCTATGCTTAAAGCCCCCAATCTCGTTAGCAAAGAAAGCTGCCTTCAAAGTGACAAGGCTCTAATTGACACTATTTAATACGAATCCTCACCGACACTGGATTCGGAACCGTGTGCAGGAAGCTGCATCTGTGAAATTATCAACAAGATCGAAAATATCAGAATGCCAATGCTCGTGACTCGTTCCCAGAAATTCACGCTCTCTCCCTTCAAGAGTAAGACATTCTGGAAGAACGATCCAGACAGTCGTGGTCAATTACGAGCCAAAAGTTGTCATCCAGATGAGATGTTGCTGACGACGTTGACCACGGTACCAGAATTTGCACCCGCAGGTCCAGTTGTTTGGTTGAGCGAGTATCAAGTCAACCATGAAAATATCGATTGCGACTTCATTAACTGGAACGAAAAATGTGGATGTTTTGCCTGGAACAAGAAAGGCCAAAGGCACCAATTTAGGCCTAAAGTATGTTTCACGGAAGAACAGGTAAAGGAAACACCGAAAATGTCATGAACAGATTCTAACATCAAGGCCCCAACTGATCCTGGATCGCACGAGACTCCACCTACCTCTCTTCCTGATGGCAATTTTGTGCCAGACGAGGCGTTTCTCGACAGCTTGGGGAATATCAAGTACGATGAAAATGGTATGCCCTACTTCAGAGAAGAGGACATATGTTTCGGTTACCAGCCACACTTGGACCCTGGACAATGTCCGTCCACTCCGTTCGACGCTCATAGGGGTCAAAATGCGCATGGAGACCCACACTCATCTCGTGGCCAGCAGTGTGGATCATCAACAGGTTGTAATCGAGTTTCACCAGCGGTGGATACACGCAAGCAAGCAAACCATGGTCAAGGCGGCGATGCTGACGGTACCTGTGCTCCTGATGATCGTAATAAAGGAGCAAAGCGCCCAGCTCCTTTTATATGATGGCTGTACACATGTCGCTCTTCATTTTCAAAGAGCCGTTGCAAGCTAGATAACGTCCCGAATGAAGAATATTGAAGCCTCAATCGTAGTTGCAATGACAGGATCATATTTCAGTGCCATGCTGGCTCCCTGCTTGTTAGTTATTTAATGCTTCGAGGACTCATGCCAGCGCGTCAATGATGACCCTCCATCTGATGAGGAATGCGGCTTTTTTCACGCGGTCGAGAGTCAAGAATTAAGAATCAAGAATCAAGAATCAAGAATCAAGAATCAAGACGTCAAGTTGACTCGAGACGATGCAACAAGCTTCAGTATCATGTCTTTTTTTTGATGGTGAAGCCAAAAGTAGGAAACTGAACGAGCAAGCTGTAGCTCAGGCGCGTCTGGGCTGGACATGTCTACGAGTCCTAGCAAGATTATGCACATGTGCATGCAAGGAAGCCTTTTACGCTTTGCGTGCTTCCCTTCTTTGCACCATAAAAGATCGCAAAGATGGTCAGAAACTGCTGCTGCACGGTATTGACCTGGCAAGTCTCCGGGCATTGGGATTCAAGCTGACCTTACCATCCCAAGTACACATAGACACTGCACATCGGATAGATTGCTTGAGGGTTCAGATGAACATGATAACGCCACTATTAAGGCCTAACTGTATGCAAGCTGACCTTAAGCATACTACAGTAAGAACAGAATATACTGCGTAGTTCCTGTTTTGTTTCCTCATCTCCAACAATCTGCCCATTCATTGTAGACAGAATCGATTTACAATGTCTCGCTCAGGGGCCATCTCAGGAGGAATCTTGCAATAATCGCTTTCAGACCTTCGCCTAGACACAAATTCCCTCTGCTGTCGACTTTTCACGACATCATCAACATGCAGCTCCGATGGGGCGCCTGGCCAGTAACAGTCAAGCTCGCAGCCTGTTTGATTTGGATGGCTCTCTTGCTGGATCATTCTGCTGGAGCGCCTACAGGGACAACGAAAAAGTCAGTCGATCAAAGCAGAAAGCGTAAGTCTACAGATGGGCAGACGTCATACGGTGCCAGGACGCGTGCAGCTGCAGGCACAGGTGAAGCTCGTCTTGGCGTCAACTACTGGCCCTCCACGAACGATAATGAGCGCAAATGCTACAGCATGACTATCTTTCTGAAGTCAGTCAATACACTTCCTGATGAAACAATTTGCGGAAGCACAGAAAACCTCGATCAACGAGAGAAGCATTGTCAAGATCAATGCATGCGTTTCGCTGAACAATATAAGCAAGCATTTTCGCAAATGGTCAGCAAGAAAAGCCTTCTCACCAAAAACAGCTGCCTTCAAAGTCAGGTTGCGCGAGTTGGCAATATCAAATTTGAGTCTTCAGTGACCCCTATTGCGGAACGTTGTTCAGTAAGCTGTTCCTGTCAAATTACCAACAAAATTGATGCTATCAAAATGCCATTGCTCGCGAGTCAACTCCAGAAATTCAAGGCCTCTCCCTTTCAAAGCAAGGAATTCTGGGAGAACGTTCCAGAAAGTCCTGGTCCATTACGAGCCCAAACTTGTCATCCAGAAGATGTATTGCGATTGTTGACTCTGAAACCAGGATTTGCACACGCAGACACGTTTGTTAGTTGGTTGAGTGAATACCAAGTCGACCAAGAAAATATCGATTGCAACTTCATTGATTGGGATAGGATATGCGGTTGTAAAGTCTTCCCCGGGAACAAAAAAAAGCATAGTTTTAGGGCTGGGATGTGTACCACGGCACAACAGGTAAAGAAACACTCAAAAAAATGCCTCGGCAAATTCTAACATCAAGGCCCCAACTGCTCCAAAATCGCAAGAAGTTCCACCTACCTCCCTTCCTGATGGCAGTTTCATGCCAGACGAGGCGTTCCTCGACAGCTTGGAGAGTGTCAAGTACGATGAAAATGGTATGCCCTACTTCAGAGAAGAGGACATATGTTTCGATTACCAGCCACACTTGGACCCTGGTCAATGTTCGTTCACTCCGTTCGACGCTCATACGGGTCAAAATGCGCAGGGAGACCCACATTCATCTCGTGGCCAGCAGTGTGGATCATCAACAGGTTGTAATCCAGTTTCACCAGCGGTGGATACACGCAAGCGAGCAAACCATGGTCAAGGCGGCGATGCTGACGGTACCTGTGATCCTGATGATCGTAATAGAGGAGCAAAGCGCCCAGCTCCTTTTATATGATGGCTGTGCCCATGTCGCTCTTTTTTTCCAAGAGCCGTTGCGAGCAAAGTTACGTCGCGAATGAAGAAATATTGAAGCCTCAATCGTAGTTGCAATGACAGGATCATATTTCAGTGCCATGCTGGCTCCCTGCTTGTTAGTTATTTAATGCTTTGAGGACTCATGCCAGCGCGTCAATGATGACCCTCCATCTGATGAGGAATGCGGCTTCTTTCACGCGGTCGAGAGTCAAGAATTAAGAATCAAGAATCAAGAATCAAGAATCAAGACGTCAAGTTGACTCGAGACGACGCATCAAGCTTCAGTAGTATGTTTTTCTTTGATGGTGAAGCCAAAAGTAGCAAGCTGAACTAGCAAGCTGTAGCTCAGGCGCGTCTGGGCTGGACATGTCTACGAGTCCTAGCAAGATTATGCACATGTGCATGCGAGGAAGCCTTTCACGCTTTGCGTGCTTCCCTCCATTGCACCATAAAAGATCGCAAAGCTGGTTAGAAACTGCTGCTGAACGGTATTGGCCTGGCAAGTCTCCGTGCATTGGGATTCACGCTGACCTTACCATCTCAAGTACACGTAGACACTGCACATCGGGTAGTGTGCTTGACGGTTCAGATGAACATGATAACGCCACAATTAAGGTCTAATTGTATGCAAGCTGGCCTTAAACATACTACAGTAAGAACAGAGTATACTGCGCAGTCCCTGTTTTGTTTCCCCATCTTTGACAATCTGCCCATTTGTCATTGTAGAAAGACCGACTTGCAATGTCTCGCTCAGGGGCCACCTCAGGAGGAATTTTGAAGTGTCGCTTTCAGACCTTCACCTAGACACAAATTCCCTCTGCTGTCGACTTTTACGACATCATCAACATGCAGCTTCGATGGGGCGCCTGGCCAGTATCGGTGCAGCTAGCAGCCTGTTTGATTTGGATGGCTCTCTTGCTGGATCATTCTGCTGGAGCGCCTACAGGGACAACGAAAAAGTCAGTCGACACAGGTGAAGCTCGTCTTGGCGTCAACTACTGGTATTTCACCAAAGATGATGAGCGCAAATGCTACAGCATGACTATCTTTCTGAAGTCAGTCAATACACTTCCTGATGGAACAATTTGCGGAAGCACAGAAGACCCCGATCAGCGAAATAAACATTGTGAAGATCAATGTATGCGTTTCGCTGAACAATATAAGCAAGCATTTTCGCGAATGGTCAGCAAGAACAACCTTCTCAGCAAGAATAGCTGCCTTCAAAGTGAGGTTGCGCGAGTTGGCAATATCAAATATGAGTCTTCAGCGTCCCTCGTTGCGGAACGTTGTTCAGTAAGCTGTTCCTGTCAAATTATCAACAAAATCGATGCCATCAAAATGCCATTGCTCGTGAGTCAACTCTGGAAATTGACGGCCTCTCCCTTTAAAAGCAAGGAATTCTGGAAGGACGATCCAGACACTCCTAGTCAATCCGGAGTCCGAACTTGTCATCCAGAAGATATATTGCGATTGTTGACTCTGAAACCAGGATTTGCACCCGCAGACACGTTTGTTAGTTGGTTGAGTGAGTACCAAGTCGACCGAGAAAATATCGATTGCAACTTCATTGATTGGGGTAGGATATGTGGTTGTGAAGACTTCTTCGGGAAGAAAAGAAAGCATAGTTTTAGGGCTGGGATATGTACCACGGCACAACAGGTAAAGAACACTCAAAAATGTCTCGGCAAATTCTAACAACAAGGCCCCAACTGATCCAAGATCGCAAGAAGTTCCACGTACCTCCCTTCCTGATGGCAATTTTATGCCAGAGGAGGCGTTTCTCGACAGCTTGGGGAATATCAAGTACGATGAAAATGGTATGCCCTACTTCAGAAACGAGGACATATGTTTCGGTTACCAGCCACACTTGGACCCTGGACAATGTCCGTCCGCTCCGTTCGACGCTCATACGGGTCAGTATGCGCAGGGAGACCCACACTCATCTCGTGGCCAGCAGTGTGGATCATCAACAGGTTGTAATCCAGTTTCACCGGCGTCGGATACACGCAAGCAAGCAAACCATGGTCAAGGCCATGCTGGCGGTACCTGTGCTCCTGATGATCGTAATAGAGGAGCAAAGCGCCCTGCTCCTTTTATATGATTGCTGTGCCCATGTCGCTCTTTTTTTTCAAGAGCCAGTTGCAAGCTAATACGTCGTGAATGAAGAATTATTGAAGCCTCAATCGTAGTTGCAATGACAGGATCATAAATCCATTTCCATGCTGGCTCAATGCTCACTAGTCATTTAATGCTTTGAGGACTCATGGAAGCGCGTCCATGATGACCCTCCATCTGATGAGGGTTGCGACATTTTTCACGCGGTCGAGAGTCAAGAATCAAGAATCAAGACGTCAAGATGACTCGAGACGACGCAACAAGCTTCAGTATTATGTCTTTCTTTGGTGGTGGTGCGAAGAACAGCCAGGCTGTGAACCCGCAAGCTGTGGCCCAGGCGGAAGGCGAGCTGGATATGATTATGGATCTCTTTCAACGGTATGCGCCATGTTGACTTACTACAATACGCAAGAAGGCTAATCCTTCTTAGGCTAGGCAATGCGTGTCATACAAAGTGCATCAACAAGACCTATCACGAGTCTGACTTGAATAAGGGCGAGTCTGTGTGCATTGACAGGTGTGTGGGTAAGTACTTTGCCACGAATGTCAAGATTGGCGAGAAGCTGCAACAAAAGATGGAGCAAGGCCAATCGATGGGTATGGGTATGTAGAGGGCTCGTGGAATGGCGTTCCTAAGAAGATGCTATGATGATTCTTCTTCTTCCTTCATGAGTCCTTCTTTCTTGAGCAAGGCGTCAATCTCCTTTGCGCTCCAGATGCGGTGTTCCACTTTGCTTTGTGCGTTCTTGCCAACGGTTGCAAATTCCACTGTCTTGTTAGCCACTGGTTGTAGTTGCATTAAGAGGCATACCCTTCTCATTTGAGAGTGTCGTGCTATCCATTGTCTTGCTGAGCACCTTAACAGCCAACGCACAGGCCTGCTCCAGATTCATGTCTGTGTTGTAATCCTGCTTCAGTAGAGACTGCGCCGAGGTGTTGTTTGCACCGACACTGGTCGCCTTCCAGCCGCCATAGTTACCGGATGGGTTGGATTGGTAGAGCTGGAAGCCGTGAATTTTGTCGTAGCCGGCATACACAAAACTGACACCAAAGGGCCGCAGTCCACCGTACTGGGTGTAGCCTTGCTTGAGGTCGCATAGTTTCCTGACGAGCTGCTCGACGGGTATATTCTCGTTGTAGGTCATGAGGGATTGTTGCGCTGCTTGACGTGCATAGTTGATGAGGATATTGGCGTCTGCCGTATATCCAGCGACGCCGCAGAGAATATCGTCGTTGAGGATGTAGATTTTTTCTGGGGACGTGTCTTGCTCGAGGAGCTTAGAGGTGACCTTCTTCTCACTGGCGAGGACGACGCCGTCTGTGCCTTGTATGCCGAGAACTGTGCCGGCGTGGGAGATGGCCTGCATGGCATATTCGACCTGGTAGAGGCGGCCTTCTGGCGAGAAGGTTGTGACGCGGGAGTCGTACCTGCGTGCCATGGCTAGACAGTGCACAGGACAGCAGTCGTAGAAGTAGACAGCAACAGCAACAGAGAGTAGAGAGCAGGAAGTAAAGAGTAGAGAGAGTAGAGAGTAGAGAGAGAGTAGAGAGAGAAGCCGCGTCATGTGCCAACTCGCCGCCGCAACCTGGCGCGAAACCGAAAGACGCGACGAATCTCTGCTTTGGCCTCCATATCCAGCTCATCCATCCAGCTCATCCATCCAGCTCAACATGTACGGCCTCCTCTACAAAAGCAAACGCTGACTCCAGGCTCGAGGCACGACTCGCACAAGGCGCAATCCTCAAAAAGGTGCTCGACTCGGTCAAGGAGCTCGTGTCGGATGCAAACTTTGACTGCTCAGACGCAGGCATCTCCCTCCAGGCCATGGACAACTCCCATGTGGCTCTGGTGGCATTGAGCATGAAGGAGGATATGTTTGAGCCGTACAGGTGTGACCGCAACCTCGCACTCGGCGTCAACCTCAACTCCCTCTCCAAGGTCCTCAAGTGCGCGCTGAACGAGGATGTCATCACCCTCACGGCAGTCGACGAGCCGGACAAGCTGACCCTGCAATTCGAGAGCAGCAAGACGGAGCGGTTCTCCGAGTATGAACTCAAACTCATGGATATTGACCAGGAACACCTCGGTATTCCAGACACCGGTACGCGCATGGCTTCTGCCAGGCAACACGCTAATCACAGACTACCAATGCACGGTCCAGATGCCCTCTGCTGAATTCGCGCGCATCACGCGCGACTTGTCGGCCATTTCGGAGAGTGTCAAGATCCAGTGCAACAAGGAAGGCGTCACCTTCTCCTGCGAGGGAGACATCGGTACGGGTTCCGTGACAGTCAAGCCAAATGGTGGCATCGAAGATCAAGAAGGATCCGCTACAACCGTTGAGCTCTTGGAGCCCGTGGCCTTGACTTTTTCACTCAAGTACCTCACCAACTTCACAAAGGCAACACCCCTCTGCTCGAGCGTCAAGTTGTGCATGTCGGAGGAGATTCCATTGCTCGTTGAGTATCAGATTGGCTCGGCGTCCAGCAGTCTCAAGTTCTTCTTGGCGCCGAAGCTCGGTGATGAGGAGGATAGCTAGAGTCTTCCATATACAAGCATGTCTATAGCAACACCAAAGGGTCAATCGCTATGCATGTCTATAGCAAGTGGTCTGCTACTTTGACTTCCACTGGCCGCCTGCTTGTTAGCCTACATCCATCCACAGAGCAAGACACAGACCATCCTCAAACGGCGCTTCTCGCCTCGCTTGCTCCAGCAACGGGAGAATCTGCTTCTCCGCCATCGCCTTTTGCACACACGCCTTGTAATCAATAAACAAGTCCTCACACTCATTCAAGTTGGATTTGCCAGCGAGGAACTGGTTGGTGTACCAGTCGTTGAAGCACTCGTCATACTCCTTCTTCAGCTTTGTGCATTCGGGGCCGCCTATACTCGCACTCATCTCCCTGCGTCGTCTCTCGTCGTCGTCGCCACTTTTTGACATTCAACTTTTTTTGACCAAGACACCGCGACACAGGAAAACAAGGACTTACTGCAGAAGGCTCAGTTGGCTCTGGTAGCGCATCGGCGTCATGGCAGCGACAAAGACGAGCGCTAAGCAAGAAGCGCAGCAAGCAGGAAAGCGAAAACGGCAATCCGGTGCGAGTAAGCGCAAGGCGAAACGGGAAAAGACCACCAACCAGCAAAACCAACTTGCTGCTGCTGCTGTTGCGTATGCGAAACGTGATGACATCAAAGCGACACCAGATAGGAAGGAAGAAATGATTTTGGCTGAACCCTTTGATGTTGGTGAGGAGGAATCGTCGCTAGTGCCTGCGCAGGCGAAAGACTCGAATCCTGAACCCTCTACCGAGACGCAGACGCCAGTCGATGTGACGCCCGGGGAAGGGGCGACGACGACTTCTGAAGTGGCTCCAGCGACACCAGGGGGAAACGTACTGGCAACTGCACGTCTTCTCAAGGAAACAGCACGCAAGGCGCAGCAAGAGAAGCATCAGTTGCCAACCTCTAGCAACACACTTGCTGCGAATTCTGATTTCATCTCCTTCTCCATGGACGCCTCGGAAGGTGAATCCGTCGCTGAGGAGGCAGGAGACGATGCAGCGTCAGAAGAGGAAGAAGTCACCATCTTTTCAAAAGTCGCAGAAAAGCTCGGTGCGTTTGTCAAGGACTCAAAGGATACCGTTGCCAATAAGCGAAAACGACAGGCCATCAATGAAGAAGAGACGGGCACGCCACACTCCAAAGCTGCTCGGAAAAAGGCACGCGCCTTGATGGAACAAGATCCGTACCCTTGGTTGCAAGGGAAGGATTACGCTCGCGAACAGGAACCCTCACGGATACTGCATCGCGAGCTACAAGATTTCGTCAAGTTTGTTGAGCCGACTGCTGGAGAGCATGCCTTGAGATCCCTTGTTATTTCTCGCATACGCAGAGTAGTGGCCGCGAAATGGCCCACCGCCTCGGTCCATGCATTTGGTTCCTTCGATACACGCCTCTACCTGCCAACCTCTGATATCGACCTCGTCTTGCTCTCCTCCGGTCAATCAGGCGATACCGTTTATGAACAACCCAAACACCTAAAGAAACTCGCACACCTCCTCGTCAAAGCAGGCATTGCGAGAGATATCCAAGTCATCACTTCAGCCCGCGTTCCCATCATCAAATTTGTTGACAAGCTCACTCAAATCCATGTCGACATCAGTTTCAATAAACCGACAGGACTCGTTGCCGCGGGGGTCGTCAAGCGATACTGCAAACAGATGCCAGCACTTCGGCCGCTCGTCATTTTCATCAAACATTTCCTTAATATGCGGGGCATGAATGAAGTGTATCTTGGTGGTCTTGGTAGCTATGCCATCACCTGTCTTGTCATCTCCTTCCTGCAACGGCATCCCAAAATCGCAAGTGGACAAATCAAGTCTGAAGACAACCTTGGCGTTCTAGCCGTTGAATTTCTCGAATTGTATGGAAAGCGCTTCAATTATGATGTCGTTGGAATCAACATCAACGGCACAGGCAAGTATTTCAGCAAACAAGCAGTGGGCTGGCAACGACCAGGCCAGACGTACCTGCTCAGTATTCAGGACCCAACAGACGCTGAAAACGATATTGCAAAATCATCGTTTGGGATCCTCAAAGTCAAGGGAACACTCGCTGGTGGTCACGATTTCTTGGTACAACGGCTGTATGATGTCAATGATCGTATCAAGGACCGCAGGCGCTCGTCACTGGAATTCAGTGCTGGTGCAGAGAGTATCTTGAGCGCTGTTGTAAGTATTGATCAGGATATGAAGGATTCTCGCAATCATCTTGCAAGTTGCTTCGATCAGGTGGATGTCAGAGAGATGCTACAAGACATGACGGAGCAGGAGACACAAGCAGTAACTGAAACACCCGAGGTGACAGAAATTAAAATACCAGCCAATACCGCAAAGAAAGATACCGTCTACGTTGCTGTGGAGGACGACGACGATGAAGACGACCTCATTGACAATGACGGGTACAAGTTCAACAAGCCAGCGGGCTATAAACCACCGTCGGCGCCAAGCGATGTAGATGACTTGTACAGCAAGCTCAACCAGCCTGGCCAAAGAGCACCGACTGCGCCAGCGAGTGCTAGCAAGGGACATCAGGAGGATGCCTACTTGATTGAGTCGTCTGACTCAGAGCAAGTCAGTAAGCCAGCGCAGCAGCCTGCAGTGATTGACTTGGACGAGGAGGACAGCAAAGCAAAACAAGTTGGTAAAGCGGCCCGGGCAAAGTTCTGGCAAGATAAGGGTCAGGTCATCGCGGCGGATGAGCCGGATGATTCGACATAAAACATTTATACATTTTTGCAGATGCTGAACGTCTCTTCGTCGTTGTGGTGCCTGCTCGCTGCTCACATCAATTGCAAATGATGTCCGACCAAGCTCAATGCATGAGGTAGCTGTATAATTGTCAAAGTATTACTGCTTTGCATGGTTTCACGCTTGCTTGGCTATCAAGCTTCAGTCTCTTCCAAGTGAAGATGTGGGCCTTCTACAATTGATGTCGCCAGCAGCCTAAATGCACGTTCGGGTTAGGCTTTGACCTCAGCAGGTAGCTGTTCGGCGATTGTTGATCACAAGTCGAGGACAAACGTTTCATTAGAAAATTAATAACAATAGATGCAATTATTGGACTGAGAAGCGAACTGATTGATTGCTGCTCACAAGAAAATTATACTTGAATAAGAGAGGTCAGAATGCTGCTATCAATGGTACAGCTGAAAAATGAGCACTTTCATCAGATCCATCCCACTGGATGATCGCAATCATCTGCATTCCCTCCATCGCCTAATATGGCTTGTATCAAATCCGTCACTTGTTGCACCGTGACACTGCATTTCTGTGTCTCCTCTGAACCATGTGCAGTTTGCTGCCTTGAGGAGCTAGCAAGCTGATTGTTGGCACACTGCTCATTCCCATGGCCAATCGGTGAGCATAGGGGAAGATCAGTTGCCCACTTGTCTGGGAAGCAACATCCGTCCGTATCGAAAAGCACTCTTTCTAAGATTCCATGAGCATTTTGTTGCGGTAAATCTGGCAAATTGCTCATAAACTGCTCAAGAGTCAAGCATTGATCGTTGCAATGAGTGTCGCTGGGATTGGGCGCATGGTCCTCGAGTCTTGGCTGGTTGGAGCTCGAAGCACAGCCTTGACCATGTCCGACTGAGCCTGTAGTCGGCGTACATGGTCTGGCAGTCTGCTGCTGCAATGTATTGCTATTACCAGGTTCCTCTGGCGGACATGGCGTTGTTTCCGCTGAACTTGGGACTTTACATACTCCAGGTTCGTGCTTGTGCATCCCCCTTTTTCCTTTACAAGGACAGTACCTATTGATCGTCTTGCAGATTAATCCTGTTTCGTGAATGATTGAAGGCTCTCTGACCCATCCGGTTCCGTCTAACAGAAGACTTAGGTTTGAAATCCAAGTAAGAGAATCTTCTGGATGACAATCCTTACCAGCCAGGCCGTTTGTTTGTCGAACAAACTTCCAATTAGCAAGCTGTAGCTCAGACGCGAGTGGGCTGGACATGTCTACGAGTCCTAGCAAGATTATGCACATATGCATGCAAGGAAGCCTTTTACGCTATGTGTACTTCCCTCCTTTGCACCATAAAAGATCTCAAAGCTGGTCAGAAGCTGTTGCTAAGGCGGAGAGTGAGCTTGACATGTCTACGAGTCCTAGCAAAACTAGGCATATGTGCATGCAAGGAAGCCTTTTACGCTTTGCGTGCTTCTCCTTTGCACCATAAAAGACTTCAAAGCTGGTCAGAAGCTGCTGCTGAACGGTATAGGCCTGGCAAGTCTCCGTTGTCACGGACTGATCTCTCTGCTCACGTACCTGTCAATCACGTGTTTGGCTTCACCAGCCCATCTGCAACCAGTTATCCTCAGCTAACTCCACCGAGCTCCCAGCGCTCCTACCTCTTGCGGGCTCCCAACGCTCGCACCCCTTATCCATCCCGATGGCACCCTAGCTCCCAGCGCTACTCCACGTTCCAACAAGTCTCGCTCACACGCATCACATGGGACAAGCCTCGCTCACACGCGTCGCAATGGCTGCTCTCAAGCCGCCTCACCTCAGAAGGTCCTAACTCTTCAGGGTCTTTGCCATGTCCCACTCCTTTCCCGTCAGTTCACTAGCTCATGCTGGCAAGGTATAAAAGGGACGTCCACCGCACCTTTGTATCATTGTCAGCAACATCAGTTTTGTATCTAATACTACCTTGTGTTCAAAAGTCTCTGTTGCCAAAACCACTCTCCCTCCTAGCTCCCTGTCTCCAACGGTACGCCTAGCCTCGCCTGGTCGTGATCGTTACATCCGTGCATTGAGATTCAAGCTGACCTTACCATCGCAAGGACAGTAGACACTGCACATCGGGTAGAGTGCTTGAGGGTTCAGATAAATATGACTACGCCGTTATTGTACCTTCATTGTATGCAAGCTGGCCTGAAACATACTCTAGTAGAAACAGAATGTACTGCGCAGTACCTGTTTTGTTTCCTCATTACCGACAATCTGCCTATTTGTCATTGTGGAAAGGCCGACATGCAATGTCTCGCTCAGGGGCCACCTCAGGAGGAGTCTTGCAATGTCGACCTTCACCTAAACAGAATTCCCTCTGCTGTCAGCATTTCACAACATCATCAACATGCAGCTCCGATGGAGCGCCTGGCCAGTATCGGTCCAGCTAACAGTCTGTTTGATCTGGATGGCTCTCTTGCTGGATCATCCTGCTGGAGCGCCTACAGGGACAACGAAAAAGTCAGTCGATCGAAGCAGAAAGCGCAAGTCTACAGATGGGCCGACGTCAATCGGTGCCAGGACGCGTGCAGCTGCAGGCACAGGTGAAGCTCGTCTTGGCGTCAACTACTGGCCCTCCACGAACGATAATGAGCACAAATGCTACAGCATGACTATCTTTCTGACGTCAGTCAATACACTTCCTGATGGAACAATTTGCGGCAGCACAGAAGACTCAAACCTACCGGAGAAGCCTTGCCAAGATCGATGTATGCGTTTCGCTGAACAATATAAGCAGGCATTTTCGCAAATGGTCAGCAAGAGCAGCCTTCTCAGCAAGAAGAGCTGCCTTCAAAGTGAGGTTGCGCGAGTTGGCAATATCCAATTTAAGTCTTCAGTTTCCCTTGTTGCGGAACGTTGTTCAGTAAGCTGTTCCTGTCAAATTATCAACAAAATCGATGCCATCAAAATGCCAATGCTCGCGAGTCAACGTCAGAAATTCAGGGCCTCTCCCTTTAAAAGCAAGGAATTCTGGAAGGACGATCCAGATAGTCCTGCTAAATTACGAGCCCAAACTTGTCATCCAGAAGATGTATTCCGATCGTTGACTCTGAAACCAGGATTTGCACCCGCAGACACGTTTGTTAGTTGGTTGAGTAAGTACCAAGTCGACCAAGAAAATATCGAT